>CM038141.1:416835745-417072800 GCA_021437245.1 Aegilops speltoides | reverse complement strand
ATCAAAGAAGTCTTCACCTTCCTTTTGGGTATAACCCTTAGCCACGAGCCGAGCCTTGTACTTTTCAATAGTACCATCGTGCCTAAGCTTCTTCTTGAATACCCATTTGCATCCTATAGGTTTGCACCCATAAGGACGATCGTATCTCCAAGTTTCATTCGCCAAGATGGAATCCATCTCGCTATGAACCGCTTCCTTCCAAGAGTCAAGATCTTCGATGCATAGGCCTCTCAAATAGAACCTGGAGTATCATCTATGAGATACACAAGAAAATCATCACCAAAAGACTTTGCAGTCCTTTTGTCTCTTGCTCCTAGTAGGAACTTCATTGTTCTCTCCACATGACTTTCAAAGTGTTCCATCGAAATGGCAGGTTCAGAATTGTAATCGGTTCCCGATTCGATGAACTAGGCATCTCCCGATTAGATGAGGTAGCCATATCCTTCATGGGAAAGATATCTTCAAAGAAAGTCGATCATTCGACTCCATGATCATACCGACATGCATGTCGTACCTCAGATTTTATAACCAAGAATCTATAGCCAATGCTATGAAAAGCATATCCCAAGAAAACACAATCCACCTTTTGGTCCAAGTTTCCGCTTTTGAATTGGAACATTGACTTTGCCAAACAACCCCATGTTCGCAGATAAGAGAGTTTTAACCTTTTCTTCTCCCATTCCTAATGGAGTTATTTCTTTGTTCTTTGTGGGAACTCGATTTAGGACATGACATGTCAAATATTGCCTCCCCCACCATGCCTTGAGAGACCCGATGTGTCTAACATGGCGCTAACCAATCGCTTAGAGTACGGTTCTTTCTTTCGCCACCCCATTTGACCGAGGTGAGTAGGGAGGCGCCTCTCATGGATTATACCATGTTCCGCATAAAAAGCATCAAATTCATTGAAAAATACTTCCACCACGGTCGGACCTAAGCCTCTTGATTTTTCGATCAAGTTGGTTTTCCACTTCAGCTTTGTAGATCTTGAAAAGTTCAAAGCCTCATCCTTAGATTTCGTAAGATACACACAGAAGATTCAGTGGAGTCATCAATTAACGCCATGAAATATTTCTTTCTACCTTTTGTCAAAACACCATTCATTTCACATAGATCTGAATGTATAAGTTCTAGTGGTGCAAGATTTCGCTCCGCAAATACGTGAGATTTACGAGGTTGCTTAGCTTGCACACACACTTGACACTTAGATCCCTTAACGGTGGTAAAACTAGGGATTAAGTTCAACTTTGCTAGTCGCGACATGCAACCAAAGTTAACATGACAAAGACGTGAATGCCACACATTTGATTCACTATTGTTGCAAATATGATTAACAACTTTATTGCAAACGCCCGACAAGGATAAACGAAACAGGCCTCCTGACTCATAACCTTTACCGACAAAGGTTCCATACTTGGATATTACAAATTTATTCGACTAAAGACAAGCTTGTAGCCATCTCTACACGTAAGAGATCCGCTAACAAGATTTTTATTGACGGAGGGGACATAATGCACGTTTCAGCCAAGACGATCTTCCCCAAGTAAACTTCAGATCGACCGGCCAACACCACTTAACAGAAGCACTTGAACCGTCGCCCATCAGCACGGTTGAAGTCCCCGCGTCCGATAAGACGAAAACATGGAAATATCACCGCATACATGCACATTAGCACCGTGTCAATTAACCAATCAGAGAATGACATACCGAAAGAATAGTGGAAATATACCATACCCAACATCCTTCATGTCAATGTCCCCGATGACAACATTAGCGGTCTTGCCGCCTTTCCCTGTGATTACGCTTGTCATAGCGATTGGGGCAACTAGGAGCCCAATGATCAGATCTCCACACACATGACAAGCACCTTTCTTCTTGCCATTCTTCTTCTTGAAGTTCGTGTGTTGCACAGCCTTGTTCTTCCCATCAAACTTTGCTTTACCATCAAACTTGCCCTTGTTCTTGAACTTGTGGGGCTGGAAGTTCGCTTCGCACTCACATTGGCACTAGATCCTCCTCAATACCTCGAGCACGTGTGTCCTTTGCTTCGCTTTTCTTCCACATCAAGAGTGCCAATGAGATCCGGACGGAAAACTCCGCCTCTTATGCTTCAAGAAGGTAGCAAAGTTCCTCCACGAAGGAGGAAGCTTAGTGATGATACCCTGCAACAAACTTGTCCGTAGCGCATAATTGAAGTGCTCAAGTTCTCTAGCAAATGATCAGATCTCGTGAGCCTCGCTCAACCACGGAGCGCTTTTCACCATCCTCAGAATCATAGAATTGCTCCATGATGTACAGTCAAGCCAAGATCCGAGACCCCAAACTTGGCCTCGAGTGCATCCCACATATCTTTTCCATTATCAATTGACGATAAGCATCAACTATGTTCTCTCCAAGAACACTCAAGAGAGCAGCCTTAAACAGAGTATCCATTTTCAAAAGCTTGTGCTTGTTGAGCATCAAGCTCTCCTTCAGTTTCCAGCTGGCCATAGCAACTCATGGTTTGAAACCATAAGACTGCTCTCACGCCCACCTCTTATAGTGGATACCTCAAACATAGGAGGTCTCATGGAAGCAGCAAAACCATTCGAGGTAAATTGCCTATGATAAGGTTTTTGGATTGTTGGAAATATTAGCAATTTACCAAATGATTTTATTAATGTAAATAGTAGATAAAACATGACTAAAACAATAGAGATAAAGCAAGTCATGCCTCGACAAAGAGAAGGTAAATAGTTTCAGATATATGAACCGCTAGCCAAACATATCTATAGCGACGGTAGAACTAGTTGCATATATGAAGTAGAATCTAACATATGTAGGATAAGTACTAGTAGAGATAATCGTGGGTGACATGTGATGAAAGAAGAAGACATACGGACAGAAGAAGAGCAAGACTGGCTTGGGGTCGGTGTCTCGCCAGCCATGTCGCCGAGGAGGTTGTCGACGCTGGGAAGAAGTCGCTGCGGGAAGTAGTCGCGGCATCGGATCGTCCGTGATGAAGAAGCGAGTCGCAAGAGCGCCCCAAAAACCTTATCACCCTTCTCCGACAGACTCAAAAGGTGCGGTTCGAGGCTCATCGTCTCCGACTCAGGCACGCCGCAAGCCGGGATGAGGAAGACAACAGAGCGCAGAGAATGGAACTTGTGGCGAGAGGAGGAAGAGATTCGTGCGCTCTCGAGAGGAGCGACCTCCTTTATAGGCGCAAGAGAAGGAGGCGAGAGGTTGCGCCGGAGTCGAAGCAACGGAGGGAGGCGAGTGAACAGCGGCACGCGAAGGGTGCGCCGCTCATATTAATTGTCCACTACCGCAAAACTTTCCAGCTCCCAAGTGACCTTTCAGATACCCAGTGCGTGGCAAAATTAGACATCGGCTCGCTCATTCTCAATCTCCGGGCGCGACGCGCGGCCGTGACGGACGTGACGTGACGTGGCGAGGCGAGGCGTGGCGGGCGAGGCGGGCGGCGGAGGAGGAGCGCGTGGATGTCCTCTTGTTCTCATGCTCGCATAAGTAGAGAAAGAGCCTCCTTATAAGGAGGTCCAACTCCCACTAGACTAGCAATATGGGACTAAACTTTAGTAGTATCCCTTGCCTTGCACAAATGGGCTAAGTGGGCCTCTAGGATTTATTAGGAATTTCTGAAATAGTTATTGGGCTGCCCAATATAGACTAAATTCCAGCAATCCCCACCGATCCCGTGAGGCACACGTAAATTTGCCTTTGGTTCCAAAACACTGCTTTTATATACCGTATCGCAAAGGAGACCGTTGTTGAACTTCCACCTAGAACTCTATGCTACACTAGTAAGCAACTTGAACAAAGGATCGGGTTTGAACTGCAAGTTTTCTGCGAATCTAGCTTCACATAAAGCCTTGACCGACACGTGGCTACCGTGGGTCTTCCCTGCTGGTGGAGCTTATGCGCCATACTCCGTGACCTTTCATGAGTTTACTAGAGAGAACCCTACCTCATAGATTGCGACGCTTGACAATCGACTCATATAGGTGTGTTCTTCAAAAGATGTTCGCAGATAACATCTCGCTAAATAAGCCACTTAGAACACATTAAGATATACATCAACCTGCCATGCAGTTTAGAGAGTATTGCATCTTCATGGAGTGGTATTGTGAATAGTAAGGACACTCTCCTCTCAACACCAACAGCTTGTCTTCCACATCTAATTCACGGATCTCCGATCACAAAGAATAGGTTACCACCGTGAACAACTCATATTGTGGGTCTCATACCCATCTCCTCGATGCATTATCTATCACATTACGTGATAAACCCTTAGTAAAAGGGTCTCGCCAGATTTTTAGACGCTTGATATAATCCAATGCAATAACTCCGAGTTTCTCATTTTTCCGACTGACTTTAACCTTCTCAACGTGTCTTGATGACTTCATGTTATCCTTAGAGCTGTTCACTTCGTGATCACAGCTTGATTGTCACAGCTCATAAGGATACCCGCAGGTTTCTCAACAACCGCAAGTCATTCAAGAGCCGGCCAATCTGCTTCAATCGTAATGTATCTAGTGCTGTGAGTTCTGCCCATAGTTGACCTCGTAAGATGGTCCGCTTGCAAGACTTCCAAGAAACAGCGCCACCTCCATGAGTGAACACATATCCGCCGGGCCTTTATCTCACAAATCCGGAGATCCGTTTGAGTCACTATACCTTCAAGCACCTTTGGGTGCCCGGTGTGAATTCCATAATTTGAAGGTTTTCAAATAAGCAAAACTCTTTCTAGAGCTTTCCAATGCACATCTCCGGTTTTGAGACAAACCGGCTCAACTTGCTAACAAAAAGAGATGTCGGTCTTGTCAGGCTAAGCATAAGCGAGCCAATAATCGAGAATACTTCAATTGATCTCTAGCAATTCTTGATTCTTTCAAGCAAAACGCTAGCATCATATGGTGTTGGAGAGGGCTTGGACCACTATAAAAGCGACTCAAGATCTTTTCCACATAGTGAGATTGAAGCAATGTAATCCACCATCATCATCTCTCAACAACTTGATGTTTGGAATGACATCAGCCCTCCTAAATCCTTCATCTCAAAACAGCGAGATAGGAAATCCTTGACCTCCTTAATAACATTCAGATTTGTTCAAAATCAGTATGTCATCAACATAAAGCAAAGCATGACCCCTCGCCCCCACCATGGCGATAGTACACACATTTTAAACCGTTCACAACAAAGCTCGGCTGTTAAAGTTCTTTCAACTTCTCATGCCCTTGTTTGGGTGCTTGCTTATCCATACAAAACTTAAAACCACACTTTCCTTCCGACCATCTATTACAAACCCATCTGGTTGTTCCATGTAAATTTCCTCATCCAACTCTCCATTTAGGAAAGCAGTCTTAACATCCATTTGATGAACAGAAGACCATGGGGGCAGCTAGTGAAAGTAGAACTCAATAGTGGTCCCGAGCCACGGTGAGTAAGTATCAAAAAGTCTTCACCTTCCTTTTGGGTATAACCCTTAGCCACGAGCCGAGCCTTGTACTTTTCAATAGTACCATGGGCCTAAGCTTCTTCTTGAATACCCATTTGCATCCTATAGGTTTGCACCCATAAGGAACGATCATTATCTCCCAAGTTTCATTCGCCAAGATGGAATCCATCTCGCTATAACTGCTTCCTTCCAAAGGTCGGATCTTTAATGCATAGGCCTCAAAATAGAATGGGAGTATCATCTATGAGATACACAAGAAAATCATCACCAAAAGACTTTTGCAGGTCCTTTGTCTCTTGCTCCTAGTAGGAACTTCATTGTTCTCCTCCACATGACTTTCAAAGTGTTCCATCGAAATGGCAGGTTCGAATTGGTAAACGGTTCTGATTCGATGAACTAGGCATCTCCCGATTAGATGAGGTAGCCATATCCTTCATGGGAAAGATATCTTCAAAGAAAGCATCATTCGACCCATGATCATACCGACATGCATGTGTTACCTCGATTTTATAACCAAGAATCTATAGCCAATGCTATGAAAAGCATATCCCAAGAAAACACAATCCAGCCTTTGGTCCAAGTTTCCGCTTTTTGGAATTGGAACATTGACTTTTTAAAACAACCCCATGTTCGCAGATAAGAGAGTTTTAACCTTTTCTTCTCCCATTCCTCGAAGGGTTATTTCTTTGTTCTTTGTGGGAACTCGATTTGGACATGACATTTTGTCAATATTGCCTCCCCCACCATGCCTTGGAGAGACCCGATGTGTCTAACATGGCGTTAACCAAGTCGGTTAGAGTACGGTTTTTCTTTGGCCACCCCATTTGGGAGGTGAGTAGGGAGGCCCTCTCATGGATTATACCATGTTCCACAAAAAGCATCAAATTCATTGGAAAAACTTCCACCACGGTGGGACCTAAGCCTCTTGATTTTTGATCAAGTTGGTTTTCCACTTCAGCTTTGTAGATCTTGAAAAAGTTCAAAGCCTCATCCTTAGATTTCGAAGATACACAAAGCGGTTCAGTGGAGTCATCAATTAACGCCATGAAATATTTTTTCTACCTTTTGTCAAAACACCATTCATTTCACATAGATCTGAATGTATAAGTTCTAGTGGTGCAAGATTTCGCTCCAACCGTGAGATTTGAGGTTGCTTAGCTTGCACACACCTTGACATTAGATCCCTTAACGGTTAAAACTAGGGATTAAGTTCAACTTTGCTAGTCGCGACATGCAACCAAAGTTAACATGACAAAGTCGTGAATGCCACAATTTGATTCACTATTGTTGCAAATATGATTAACAACTTTATTGCAAACGCCCGATAAGGATAAACGAAACAGGCCTCCCGACTCATAGCCTTTACCGACAAAGGTTCCATACTTGGATATTACAAATTTATTGACTCAAAGACAAGCTTGTAGCCATCTCTACAGGAAGAGATCCGCTAACAAGATCTTTATTGACGGAGGGGACATAATGCACGTTCCAGCCGACGATCTTCCCAAGTAAACTTCAGATCGACCGTGCCAACACCACGAAAAGCACTTGAACCGGCCCATCAAACGGTTGAAGTCCCCGGGTCCGATAAACAAAACATGGAAATATCACCGCATACATGCACATTAGCACCCGTGTCAATTAACCAATCAGGAGAATGACATCAAAGAATAGTGGGAAATAACCATACCCAACATCCTTCATGTCAATGTCCCCGATGACAACATTAAGCGGTCTTGCCGCCTTTCCCGGATTACGCTTGTCATAGCGATTGGGGCAACTAGGGCCCAATGATCAGGATCTCCACAAATGACAAGCACCTTTCTTCTTGCCATTCTTCTTCTTGAAGTTGGTTGTTCGCCTTGTTCTTCCCATCAAACTTTGCTTTACCATCAAACTTGCCCTTGTTCTTGAACTTGTGGGGCTGGAAGTTCTCTTCCCAACATTGGCACTAGATCCTCCCTCAATACCTCGAAACGGTGTCCTTTGTTTCGCCTTTTCTTCCACATCAAGAGTGCCAATGAGATCCGGAGGAAAACTCCTGCCTCTTATGCTTCAGCAAGGTAGCAAAGTTCCTCCACGAAGGAGGAAAGTGATGATACCCCCGCAACAAACTTGTCCGGTGGCGAAATTGAAGTGCTCAAGTTCTCTAGCAAATGGCTATCTCGTGAGCCTGCTCAACCACGGAGGCTCTTACCATCCTGTAATCATAAAATTGCTCCATGATGTACAGCTCTTGCCGATCCGAGACCCCAAACTTGGCCTCAGTGCATCCCAATATCTTTTCCATTATCAATTGGCGATAAGCATCAACTATGTTCTTCCAAGAACACTCAAGAAACCTTAAACAGGTATCCATTTTCTGAAAAGCTTGTGCTTGTTGAGCATCAAGCTCTCCTTCAGGTTTCCCAAGCGGCCATAGCAACTCATGGTTTGAAACCATAAGACTGCTCTCCCCCACCTCTTATAGTGGATACCCTCAAACATAGGAGGTCTCATGGAAGCAGCAAAACCATTGAGGTAAATTGCCTATGATAAGGTTTTTGGATTGTTGGAAATATTAGCAATTTACCAAATGATTTTATTAACAGAAATAGTAGATAAAACATGACTAAAACAATAGAGATAAAGCAAGTCATGCGCCCGACAAAGAGAAGGTAAATAGTTTAATTTGAACCGTAGCCAAACATATCTATAGCGGCGGTAGAACTAGTTGCATATATGAAGTAGAATCTAACATATGTAGGATAAGTACTAGTAGAGATAACTGTGGCAGGACATGTGACAGAAAAAGAAGAAGACATAGGGACAGCAGCAAGCAGATGGGCTTGGGGTCGGTGTCCTCGCCAGCCATGTCGCCGAGGAGGTTGTCGGCGCCGGGGAAGAAGTCGTCGCCGGGAAGTAGTCCGGGATTGGATCGTCCGTGATGAAGAAGCCGAAGTCGCCAGGCGCCCCCAAAACCTTATCACCCTTCTCCCCGGGGACTCAAAAGGTGCGGTTCCGGAGGCCTTGTCCCGACTCGCGGGCCGCCGCAAGCCGGGATGAGGGAAAACAACAGCGCAGAGAATGGAACTTGTGGCGAGGGAAAGAGATTCTGGTGCGTCTCTCCGGGAGGGCGACCTTTTTTATAAGGCGCAAGAGAAGGAAGGCGAGAGGTTGCGCCGGGAGCTGAAACAACGGAGGGGGAAGTGAACAGGCGGCAGAAGGGTCGCCGTTCATATTAATTGTCCACTACCGCAAAACTTTCCAGCTCCCAAGTGACCTTTCGATACCCAAGTGCGTGGCAAAAATTAGACATCGGCTCGGCCATTCCCAACCCGTGGCGGGCGTGGCGGGGGGGCGGGCGGAGGGAGGAGGCGGGATGTCCCTCTTGTTCTCATGCTCGAAAGTAGAAAAGAGCCTCCCATAAGGAGGTCCAACTCCCACTAGACTAGCAATATGGGACTAAACTTTAGTAGTATCCCTTGCCTTGCACAAATGGGCTAAGTGGGCCTCTAGGATTTATTAGGAATTTCTGAAATAGTTATTGGGCTGCCCAATATAGACTAAATTCCAGCAGTGCCCTCCTGTAATCCGAGACATGACGCGTCGTGCCACGTAACCTCTTGCTGGAGTCTGGTGCTGACGCCGATCGACGCATATATGCCCATGCATGTGGTGCTAGCTGCACGAGAATGTCATGAACTCATACATGTGCATGAGGCCTAACCTTGCATGGATCCTGAAACTGGCCGCTCGCCGTGTTGCGCCTCTGTCGTCTGGATCGAAGGCAGCTGAAGCCGCTCGCCCAAGTCCATGGATCGCATGCGTCTGCACCTGTTGATGAAGATCTGCGCGTGTGTGTATCTGCTGCCGATCTGCGGCAGGCTCGCCACGCCTGCTGTGCTGTTCGATCTGGCTCGTAGCCGAGAAGGGCTCCACGCATAGCCATCTCCGCGGCGTGTGGACATCACTGTTGGAGTAGATGCGACGAGGTGTCGCATGTTGATGCCGAAGGAGCGCTGCTGCTTGACGGGCGTGTGCGAGGCCGTCCCTGGAGGTCGTGCTAGTCGATGGGACTGCAGACATGTGGAGACACGCGCTGGAGGTGTCGGCCGGGGATCCGCATGCGAGAGCCCGCCCTCCCGTGATCGGGACGGGCATGATCTTGTCCGCTGTTGGCCGGTTCGCGTCGTGGTCGTCTCGTGCTGATGCAAGCTACGTAGCCTGCGGTTGGTGTCGTCAATTCTTTCGGGCACCGTGGATGCGCGGCCGGCACATGCTATCTCCCGATGGAGAGGCGACTGCATGTGTCGCCTTAGTTGCTCACCGTCAAGGATTGATCTACACTGGTTTTCACCGGATAGAAGGTCATCAGGTTTATTTGTGGCTAAGAACAATATTGATCTACTGGATGGATATGAGGGGAAATTGGAAACCTATGAGATCGATCTAATATCTAAACTACAGAACCGATCCAATCTTTATTGGGATCGGGTGCCGCGCCCCCGGGGAGAGAAGATTAATCTTCCCGAGGGCGGCGCGCTGCGGAAGTGGTGAAGAAAACCTAGGATCGGCGTCGTGAGACTAACCGCTCTAATACCATGTGGAAAATTGTAGGATGGCTGAATATTGTTGTTCTATTGATCTGACCCCGGGAAGGGGGGTTTTTTTTAAATTTGGGGGAAAGGAATTAAAACAAACCAAAAAATTTTTAAAAATTTTTTTTCCTTTCCTTTTTAAAACCCTTTTTAAAAACACAACCCCCAAAAAAAGGAAAAAAAGGAAGGGGGGGCCCCGGGCGAGGAAAGGAAAAAAAGGATTTAAAAAAAAAGGGGGGGGGGGGCCCCCTTCCTTTCAGTTTCCCCCCCCCAAACCCGGCCCCCCGGGAACCAAAGGGCCAATTTCCAAAAAGGGGTTTTTGGGAAAAAAAGAAATTTTAAAAATTTTCCTTTTTTTTCCAAAAAAATTTTAATTTGGGAAAAAAAATTAAAAAAATTGGGCCCAAAATTTTTTGGGAAAGAATTTAATTTTTTCCCCCGAGTGAGACCACTGGAACAAATAAAGTCGGAATATAGCAGGAAAAAACCCCGGGGTTTTTTTTAAATTTCCCCTTCCGGTTTTTTTAAAAAAATTTTTAAAAAAGGGGGGAAAATTTATTTCCCCCCAAAAAAAATTTAAATTTGGGGTTTTTTTAAAAAAAGGGGCATTTTGGGGTTTTTTAAAATTTTAAAATTTGCTTTTTTTTTTTTTAACCTTTAAGGAAAAAAAAACCCCCCAAAAAATTTTTTAAAAATTGGAAAAATTTTTTTCCCTTTTTTTTAAAAAAAATCCCGGGGGGGGGGGTTTTTTTTTTTTTTTAAAACCAAGGGAAAATTTTAAAAAAAACAATTTTCTTTTAAAATTTAAATTTTTAAAAAAAGGGGTTTTTAAAAAAAGGTTTTTTTCCAAAAAAAAAAGGGGGGGGAACCAAAAAAATTTTTAAAAAAATTTTCCCGGAAACCCCCAAAAAAAACCCCCCGGGGGGCCCTTTTGGACCCCCCTTTTTTTTTTTTTTTAAAAAAAAAAAACCCCCGGGGGCCCCCAAATTAACCCGGGCCGGAAAAAAACCCCCCCAAAAATTTTCCCAAGGTCCCAAAAGGGGAAATTTAAACCCCAAAACCCCCCCTTTTTTTTTTAAAAAATTTAAATTTTTAAAAAAAATTTTGGGTTTTAAATTTCCCAAAAATTTTAAATTTGGTTTTTGGGAAAAAATTTTTTTTCCAACCTTTTTTCAATTTTCCCAAAAAAAATTTTTGGGTTTTTTCCAAATTTTAAAACCTTTTTTTAAATTAACCAAAAAATTTTTTTTTTTTTGGGGGAAAAAAATTTTTTTTCCCCAAAATTTTGGTTTTCCAATCCCAAAAAACCCCCCAAAATGCCAAAAAATTTTTTTTAAAAACCCCCAAAATTTTTAAAAATTTTTCAAAAAAACCCCTTTTTAAAAATTTTGGGGGCCCTTAATTTTTTTCCCCAAAATTTTTCCCCCCTTTAAATTTTGGTTTTTAAAAATTTTTTTAGTTTGAACCCGTTTTAAATTTTTTTTAAAACCTAATTTTCCCAACCCCAAAAAAAACCTTAAAAAATTTTTGGGGTTTTTTTTAAAAACCCCCTTTAAAGTTCCCTTTAAAAATTTCCTTTCCAAATTCCCCAAAAACCTTTGGGAAAAAAATTTTTAATTTAAAAATTTTTTTTAAAAGCTTTCCTTAAAATTTAACCCTTCCCCCAAAAGGGGGTTTTTTTTTGGGGCCCCCCAAAAAAAAAATTTTTTTTTAAAAAAATTTTTTTTTGGTAAAATTTTGGAAAAATTTTTTGGTTTCAAAAACTTTTAAAAAAGGGAAATTAGAAAATTTTTTAAAAAAAAAACCCCTTTTTTTTTGGAAAAGGGCCCTCCTTTTCCCGGGTTTTTTTCCCAAAAAGGGGTGGCCCAAAATTTCATTTTTAAACCTTAAACCTTTTGGGGGTCAGGGGAACCATTTTTTTCCCCCCTTTAAATTTTTTTTCCCCAAAGGGAAAAAACCCCAAAAATTTTTAATTTTTAAATTTTTTTTTCCTTTAAAAAAAAAGGGGTTTTTTAAAAATTTTTTTAAACCTTTGGTTTTTTTAAAAAAATTTTGTTTGGTTTTTAAAAAAAATTTAAAAATTTTGGGTCCAATTTTTAAAAAATTTTTTTTTTTTCAAACCCAAAAAAAATTTTTGGGAAAAAAATTTTAAAATTTAAAAATTGGTTTGGAATTTTAAAAATTTTTTTCCAAAATTTGGAAAATTTTTAAAAAAAAAACCCCCTTTTAAAAAATTTTTTAAAAAAATTTTGGGAACATTTTTTAAAATTTTTAAAAAAAAAAAAAAAAAAAAATGGGGGGTTTTTTTTAAAATTTTTTTTACCCGTTTTGGGGAAAAACGAAGGGGGGGGTTTTTTGGTTAACCCAAAACTTTTATTTTGGGGTTTTTTTTCCCCAAAAAAGGGAAAAAAGGGGGTTTTGGGGCCTAACCCTTTGGCCCCTTTCCCCAATCCCGGGGGGGGGGAAAAAGGGGCCCCCCCCTTTTTTTTTTTTCCCCCGGGGGCCAAGAAAAATTGAAGGGGTTTTTAAAAAATTTTTCCCCAAAAATCCCAATTGGGTTTTAAAACCCCTTCCAAAAAAAGGAAAAAGGGGGGGGAAAATTCCCAAAGGAATTTCCCTTTGGGGTTTGGAACCCTTTTTTAATTTTGGGGGGGGAAAGAAAAAAAAAACCCGCCCCCCTTTGGGCCCAAGGAAGGGGGGGCCCCCCCCCCCCCCCCAACAGGGGCCCCCCTTTTGCCCCCCCAAACCCCCCCCCGGCCTTTCAGGAAAAGGGGCCTTTTCTTTTTCCCCAAAGATTTTTTGGGCTTGAATTTCCTTGGGGCCCCCTAAACCCCCAAAAAAGGAAAAAGGGGGGGAACGGGGAAAAAGGGAATTAAAAACTTTTGGTTTTGGGGGCCCAAATTTGGGGGGGCCCCCCCCGGGGGGGGGGGACCTTTTTTCCCTTTTTCCAAAAAGGGGGAAAAAGGGGGGGGAAAAAGGGGGCCCCCCGGGCCTTTTTTGGGGGCCCCCACCCCCCCCTTTCATTAAATTTCCGGGGTTTGGAATTTTTGGAAACCCCAAATTTAACCCTTCCGCCGGGGCCCAAAAAATTTTCAAATTCCCCCCAAAGGCCTTTTCCCCCGGCCCTTTAAATCAACCCAAATTTAAAAAAAAAATTTCCCCCCTTTTTAACCTTTTAAAACAAAAAGGGTTTAAAAAACCAAAAAATTCCCTTTTTTACCACCACCGTGCGGCCCTCTCTCCCCTCTTGGCCCACTAAGGCCCATAACTTCCCGGGGGTTCCAGTAACCCCAAGGCACTCCGGTTTCTCCGAAACTTCCGAACCTTTCTGTGTCCGAATATAGCCGTCCAATATATCAATCTTTATGTCTCGACCATTTCGAGACTCCTCGTCATGTCTGTGATCACATCCGGGACTCCGAACTCCTGCGGTACATCAAAATACATAAACTCATAATATAACCGTCATCGAAACCTTAAGCGTGCGGACCCTACGGTTCGAGAATAATGTAGACATGACCGAGACACGTCTCTGGTCAATAACCAATAGCGGGACCTGGATGCCCATATTGGTTCCTACATATTCTACTGAAGATCTTTATCGGTCGATCAAGCATAACAACATACGTTGTTCCTTTGTCATCGGTATGTTACTTGCCCGAGATTCGATCGTCGGTATCCAATACCTAGTTCAATCTCGTTACGCAAAGTCTCTTTACTCGTTCCGTAATACATCATCTCACAGCTAACTCATTAGTTGTAATGCTTGCAAGGCTTAAGTGATGTGTATTACCGAGAGGGCCCAGAGATACCTCTCCGACAATCGGAGTGACAAAACCTAATCTCGAAATCGCCAACCCAACATCCGCCTTTGGAGACACCTGTAGTACTCCTTTATAATCACCCGCTTAAGTTGTGACGTTTGGTAGCACCCAAAGTGTTCCTCCGGTAAACGGGAGTTGCATAATCTCATAGTTATAGGAACATGTATAAGTCATGGATAAAAGCAGTAGCAACATACTAAATGATCGTGTGCTAAGCTAATGGAATGGGCCATGTCAATCAGATCATTCAACTAATGATGTGACCTTGTTAATCAAATAACAACCCTTTGTTCATGGTTAGGAAACATAACCATCTTTGATTAACAAGCTAGTCTAGTAGAGGCATACTAGTGACACTCTGTTTGTCTATGCATTCACACATGTATTATGTTTCCGGTTAATACAATTCTAGCATGAATGATAAACATTTATCATGCAATAAGGAAATAAATAATAACTTTATTATTGCCTCTAGGGCATATTTCCTTGATCTCCCACTTGCACTAGAGTCAATAATCTAGATTACATAGTAATGATTCTAACACCCATGGAGTCTTGGTGTTGATCATGTTTTGCTCGTGGAAGAGGCTTAGTCAGCGATGCCTCTGCTACATTCAGATCCGTATGTATCTTGCAAATCTCTATGTCTCCCACGGACTAAATCCGGATGGAATTGAAGCGTCTCTTGATGTGTTTGGTCCTCTTGTGAAATCTGGATTCCTTCGCTAAGGCAATTGCTCGATATTGTCATAGAAGATTTTCATTGGACCCGATGCACTAGGTATGACACCTAGATCGGATATGAACTCCTTCATCCGACTCCTTCATTAGCTGCTTCCGGCTGCTATGTACTCCGCTTCACATGTAGATCCTGCCACGACGCTTTGTTTAGAACTGCACCAACCGACAGCTCCTCCGTTTAGTGTAAATCGTATCCGGTCTGCGATTTAGAATCGTCGGATCGGTGTCAAAGCTTGCATCAACGTAACCGTTCATTTATGAGCTCTTTGTCACCTCCATATCGAGAAACATATCCTTAGTCCTTTTCGGTATTTCAGGATGTTCTTGACCGCTGTCCATGATCCACTCTGGATTACTTTGGTACCTCCTGCTAAGCTTATAGCAAGGCACACATCAGTGTCAGTACACAGCATTGCATACATGATAGAGCCTATGGCTGAAGCATAGGAACATCTTTCATTTTCTCTCTATCTTCTGCGGTGGTCGGGCATTGAGTCTTACTCAACTTCACACCTTGCAACACGTGCAAGAACCCTTTCTTTGCTTGATCCATTTTGAACTTCTTCAAAATTTTGTCAAGGTATGTGCTTTGTGAAAGTCCAATTAAGCGTCTTGATCTATCTCTATAGATTTTGATGCCCAATATGTATGCAGCTTCACCGAGGTCTTTCATTGAAAAACTCTTATTCAAGTATCCCTTTATGCTATCCAGAAATTCTATATCATTTCCGATTAGTAATATGTCATCTACATATAATATCAGAAATGCTATAGAGCTCCCACTCACTTTCTTGTAAATACAGGCTTCTCCAAAAGTCTCAGATGAACCCAAATGCTTTGATCACACTATCAAAGCGTTTATTCCAACTCGAGATGCTTGCACCAATCCATAAATGGATCGCTGGAGCTTGCACACTTTGTTAGCTCCCTTTGGATCGATAAAACCTTCGGTTGCATCATATACAACTCTTCTTCCGAAATCCATTCAGAATGCAGTCTTTACATCCATTTGCCAAATTTCATAATCATAAAATGCGGCAATTGCTAACATGATTCGGACAGACTTAAGCATCGCTTCGGGTGAGAAGGTCTCATCGTAGTCAATCCCTTGAACTTGTCGAAACCCTTTGCGACAAGTCGAGCTTTGTAGAACGATTACATTACCGTCGGCGTCGGTCTTCTTCTTGAAGATCCACTTGTTTTCTATTGCTTGCCGACCCTCGGCAAGTCAACCAAAGTCCATACTTTGTTTTCATACATGGATCCCATCTCGATTTCATGGCCTCAAGCCATTTTGCGAATCTGGGCTCACCATCGCTTCTTCATAGTTCGTAGGTTCATCATGATCTAGTAGCATGACTTCCGAACAGGATTACCGTACCACTCAGTGCGGATCTTATTCTGTTGATCTACGAGGTTACAGTAGTAACTTGATCTGAAGTTTCATGATCAACATCATCAACTTCCTCACTATTTGGTGTAGATATCTCGAAACCGGTTTCTGCGACAAACTACTTTCAAATAAGGGAGAAGGTACAATTACCTCATCAAGTTCTACTTTCCTCCCACTCACTTCTTTCGAGAGAAACTCCTTCTCTAGAAAGGATCCATTCTTAACAACAAATGTCTTGCCTTCGGATCTGTGATAGAAGGTGTACCCAACTGTCTCCTTTGGGTATCCTATGAAGACACATTTCTCGATTTGGGTTCGAGCTTATCAGGTTGAAGCTTTTTCACATAAGCATCGCATCCCCAAACTTTAAGAAACGACAACTTTGGTTTCTTGCTAAACCATAGTTCATAAGGTGTCGTCTCAACGGATTTTGACGGTGTTCTATTCAGTGTGAATGCGGCCGCCTCAAGAGCATAACCCCAAAACGATAGCAGTAAATCAGAAGAGACATCATAGATCGCACCATATCTAGTAAAGTGCGATTCTGACGTTCGGACACACCATTACGTTGTGGTGTTCCGGTGGCGTGAGTTGCGAAACTATTCGCATTGTTTCAAATGTAGACCAAACTCGTAACTCAAATATTCACCTCCACGATCGATCGTAGAAACTTAATTTTCTTATTACGATGATTTTCAACTTCACTCTGAAATTCTTTGAACTTTTCAAATGTTTCAGACTTATGTTTCATTAAGTAGATATACCCATATCTGCTTAAATCATCTGTGAAGGTGAGAAAATAACGATATCCGCCACGAGCCTCAACATTCATCGGACCACATACATCTCAGTATGTATGATTTCCAACAAATCTGTTGCTCTCTCCATAGTACCGAGAACGGGTTTTAGTCATCTTGCCCATGAGGCACGGTTCATAAGTGCCAAGTGATTCATAATCAAGTGACTCCAAAAGTCCATCAAGATGGAGTTTCTTCATGTGTTTTATACCGATATGACCTAAACGGCAAGGCCACAAATAAGTTGCACTATCATTATCAACTCTGCATCTTTTGGCTTCAACATTATGAATATGTGTATCACTACTATCGAGATTCATCAAAATAGACCACTCTTCAAGGGTGCATGACCATAAAAGATATTACTCATATAAATAGAACAACCATTATTCTCTGATTTAAATGAATAACCGTCTCGCATCAAACAAGATCCAGATATAATGTTCATGCTCAACGCAGCACCAAGTAACAATTATTTAGGTCTAAAACTAATCCGAAGGTAGATGTAGAGGTAGCGTGCCGATCGCGATCACATCGACTTTGGAACCATTTCCCACGCGCGATCGTCACCTCGTCCTTTGCGGTGTTAAGCAATCCGTAGTCCTGTTTGAGTTGCAAATATTAGCAATGAACCAAAGATCAAATACCAGTGCTATCTGCGAGCTCTAGTAAGGTACACATCAATAACATGTATATCACATATACCTTTGTTCACCTTGCCATCCTTCTTATCCGCCAAATACTTGGGGCAGTTCCGCTTCGAAGGACGATCCGCTTGCGGTAGAAGCACTCAGTTTCAGGTTTAGGTCCAGACTTGGGTTTCTTCTCTGAGCAACAACTTGCTTGCTGTTCTTCTTGAAATTCCTTCTTCTTCCCTTTGCCTTTCTTCTTGAAACTAGTGGTCTTATTGACCATCAACACTTGATGCTCCTTCTTGATTTCTACCTCCGCAGCCTTTAGCATTGCGAAGAGCTCGGTATAGTCTTTACTAACCCTTGCATATTATAGTTCATCACGAAGCCTTTGTAGCTTGGTGGCGTGATTGAAGAATTACATCAATGACACAATCATCCGGAAGATTAACTCCCAGTTGAGTCAAGTGATTGTAATACCCGGACATTACGAGTATGTGCTCACCGACGTAACTATTCTCCTCCATCTTGCAGCTATAGAACTTATTGGAGACTTCATATCTCTTAATCCGGGCATTACTTTGGAATATCAACTTCAACTCTGGAAAATCTCATATGCTCCATGACGTTCAAAACATCGTTGAAGTCCCGGTTCTAAGCCGTAAAGCATGGCACACTCGAACTATAGAGTAGTCATCAGCTTTGCTCGCCAGACGTTCTTAACGTCGTCGGTTGCATCAACAAGAGTTCTGGCACCTAGCGGTGCATCCAGATGTAACTCTTACGTGCAGCAATGAGGATAATCCTCGATTACGGACCCATCCGTGTAATTGCTACCATCATCTTTCAACTTTGCTTTCTCAAGGAACGCATTAAAATTCAACGGAACAACAAAGACGAGCCATCTATCTACAAACAAACATAGACAAGCAAGATACTATCGGTACTAAGTTCATGATAAATTTAAGTTCAATTAATCATATTACTTAAGAACTCCCACTTAGACAGACATCTCTCTAGTCATCTAAGTGATCACGTGATCCAAATCAACTAAACCATAACCGATCATCACGTGAGATGGAGTAGTTTTCAATGGTGAACATCTTATGTTGATCATATCTACTATATGATTCACGCTCGACCTTTCGGTCTCCGTGTTCCGAGGCCATATCTGCATATGCTAGGCTCGTCAAGTATAACCTGAGAATTCTGCGTGTGCAAAAACTGGCTTGCACCCGTTGTAGATGGACGTAGAGCTTATCACACCCGATCATCACGTGGTGTCTCGGCACAACGAAATTTGGCAACGGTGCATACTCAGGGAGAACACTACTTGATAATTTTAGTGAGAGATCATCTTAGAATGCTACCGTCAATCAAAGCAAGATAAGATGCATAAAGGATAAACATTACATGCAATCAATATAAGTGATATGATATGGCCATCATCATCTTGTGCTTGTGATCTCCATCTCCGAAGCACCGTCGTGATCACCATCGTCACCGGCGCGACACCTTGATCTCCATCATAGCATCGTTGTCGTTTACGCCATCTATTGCTTCTACGACTATCGCTATCGCTTAGTGATAAAGTAAAGCAATTACAGGGTGTTTGCATTTCATATAATAAAGCGACAACCATATGGCTCCAGCCAGTTGCCGATAACTTCGGTTACAAAACATGATCATCTCATACAATAAAATATAGCATCACGTCTTGACCATATCACATCACAACATGCCCTGCAAAAACAAGTTAGGCGTCCTCTACTTAGTTGTTGCAAATTTTACGTGGCTGCTATGGGCTTAAGGCAAGAACCAATCTCACCTACGCATCAAAACCACAACGATACTTCGTCAAATAGACTCCGTTTTAACCTTCTCAAGGACCGGGCGTAGCCATACTCGGTTCAACTAAAGTGAGAGAGACAGACACCCGCCAGTCACCTTTAAGCACGAGTGCTCGTAACGGTGAAACCAGTCTCGCGTAAGCGTACGCGTAATGTCGGTCCGGGCCGCTTCATCTCACAATACCGCTGAACCAAAATATGACATGCTGGTAGGTAGTATGACTTGTATCGCCCACAACTCACTTGTGTTCTACTCGTGCAAAACATCAAACCATAAAAACCTAGGCTCGGATGCCACTGTTGGGGAACGTAGTAATTTCAAAATTTTTCCTACGCACACGCAAGATCATGGTGATGCATAGCAACGAGAGGGGAGAGTGTTGTCTACGTACCCTCGTAGACCGAAGCGGAAGCATTCACAACGTAGAGGAAGTAGTCGTACATTCTCCTCGCGATCCAACCGATCCAGCACCGTTACTCCGGCGCCTCCGAGTTCTTGACACGCGTACAGCTCGGTGACGCTCCTCGGGCTCCGATCCAGCAGAGCTTCGGGGAGGAAGAGTTCCGTCAGCACGACAGCGTGGTGACGATCTTGATGTTCTACCGACGCAGGGCTTCGCCTAAGCACCGCTACGATATGACCGAGGTGGAATATGGTGGAGGGGGGCACCGCACACGGCTAAGGAACGATCTCAAGGATCAACTTGTGTGTTCTTGTGTGCCCCCCTGCCCCCGTATATAAAGGAACAAGGGGGAGGGCCGGCCGGCCCTAGGAGGCGCCAAGGGAGGGGGAGTCCTCCTCCTAGTGGGAGTAGGACTCCCTTTCCTAGTCCAACTAGGAAGGAGGAAGGGGAAGGAAGGAGAGGAGAGGGAGAGGGAAGGGGCCGCCCCCCTCCTTGTCCTATTCGGACTCCCACAGGGGGGCGCCACCACCGGTGCGGCCCTCTCTCTCCCTCTTGGCCCACTAAGGCCCATAACTTCCCGGGGTTCCGGTAACCCTCCGGCACTCCGTTTTCTCCGAAACTTCCGGAACCTTTCCGTGTCCGAATATAGCCGTCCAATATATCAATCTTTATGTCTCGACCATTTGAGACTCCTCGCCATGTCCGTGATCACATCCGGACTCGAACTCCTTCGTACATCAAAATACATAAACTCATAATATAACCGTCATCGAAACCTTAAGCGTGCGGACCCTACGGTTCGAGAATAATGTAGACATGACCGAGACACGTCTCGGTCAATAACCAATAGCGGGACCTGGATGCCCATATTGGTTCCTACATATTCTACGAAGATCTTTATCGGTCGGACCGCATAACAACATACGTTGTTCCTTTGTCATCGGTATGTTACTTGCCCGAGATTCGATCGTCGGTATCCAATACCTAGTTCAATCTCGTTACCGCAAGTCTCTTTACTCGTTCCGTAATACATCATCTCACAGCTAACTCATTAGTTGTAATGCTTGCAAGGCTTAAGTGATGTGTATTACCGAGAGGGCCAGAGATACCTCTCCGACAATCGGAGTGACAAAACCTAATCTCGAAATCGCCAACCCAACATCCGCCTTTGGAGACACTGTAGTACTCCTTTATAATCACCCGATTACGTTGTGACGTTTGGTAGCACCAAAGTGTTCCTCCGTAAACGGAGTTGCATAATCTCATAGTTATAGGAACATGTATAAGTCATGGATAAAAGCAGTAGCAACATACTAAACGATCGTGTGCTAAGCTAATGGAATGGGTCATGTCAATCAGATCATTCAACTAATGATGTGAGCTTGTTAATCAAATAACAACCCTTTGTTCATGGTTAGGAAACATAACCATCTTTGATTAACAAGCTAGTCTAGTAGAGGCATACTAGTGACACTCTGTTTGTCTATGCATTCACACATGTATTATGTTTCCGGTTAATACAATTCTAGCATGAATGATAAACATTTATCATGAAATAAGGAAATAAATAATAACTTTATTATTGCCTCTAGGGCATATTTCCTTCATGTGACCATAAGATTGATTATTTGGCTTAAAAGCCATTGATCTCCACACATGATAGCTCATTTATGAGAACACTTTTTTTTAAATCACCGTATTACATGTTTATTATTTTTCCTGGTAACTTGGTCACATATAATGACACAATGCGAAGGCTTTCCAATGTTTTGATTATTTTTTGAATTTTTATGCCCGTTTCCAAATGCGGTCAAAACGGCAGGAATGACTATTCCTAGCTAGTGGTTGAATCTTGGAATTTTTTTGGTGTTTCTTTGATTAAATAGATACTTTTGTACCTAGAAATGATTTTTTGAGAACATAAATAGCAAACTATGAGGCAGACGCAGTTCAAATTTGACCCGATTCCTACTGAAACGATAGAAATTTGTCTTTTTCACGAGAGGTTGATCAAAACTTTCGACACCCAACCATTTTGCCAATTGTGCATTAAATATGTCCTAGTATTTTACAAAATTGATTTGGTCCAATTTTGCAACAAATGTATGGTAGGTGCTTCACAAAAAAACTCATTTTGGGCACTCAAAAAATGGAAAATTGATTTTCCGTCCAAAGAAAATGAAAACTCCCTTAGACAACATTGTTTGCCATTCCAATATGCACCCTTGTGCACAATATGAGATTATTTGAACAAACTATGCCATGAATGTGGCCATAAGATTGATCATTTGGCTTGAAAACCATGAATCTTCACACATGATAGCTCGTTTCTGAGAACACTTTTTTAAAAGAATTGCCGTATTACAAGTTTATTTCCTTTCTTGGTAACTTGGTCACATATAATGACATAATGCGAATGTTTTCCAGTTTTTTTATTTTTTTGAATTTTTTATGCCCGTTTGAAAATGCGGTCAAAACGGCGGGAATGACTGTTCCTAGCTAGTGGATGAATCTTGGAATTTTTTTGGTGTCTCTCCGAAGAAATAGATACTTATGTACCTAGAAATTATTTTTTTCAAAAAATAAAGTGCAAACTACGAGGCAGTTGCAGTTAAAATTTACCCGCTTCCTGCTGAAACGCCGTAAATTTGTTTTTTTCACGAGAGGTTGATCAAAACTTTTGAGACAAAACCATTTGGTCAATTGTGTATTAAATACGGCCTAATGTTTTGATAAAAATGATTTGGTACAATTTTGGTACAAATATTTGTTAGGTCCTTCACAAAATAACCCTTTTTATGCACTTGGAAAATGAAAATGATTTTTTGTGCAAAGAAAATGAAAGCTCTATTTGAACATATTGTTTGTCATTTCAAGATGCACACTTATGCAAAATACGATCATTTTGATATGCCATTGTTATGTTTTTTTATAAGGAAATTAGAGTACTCGGTCCAAAATTTTGAGATTCAAGCACGAGATAGCTGGCCAATGAGGCGCGAGGAACCGCCTTCACACGGATCACCAAATTGGACGCACTCTGAGCCGTCCATCGCGCACCCATCCAACGTGGAGCTTCTACCAAGAAAAAAACCCTAACCCATGCACCCACCCACCCTCCCCTCGACCCCCCAGATTCGATCCGCCCACTCACCCTCCCCTCCCCCTCTCAAGTACTTACACTTCATATTTGTCACCGAGAGGGGGAGTTCTTCTCTATCTTGCAATCAAATTCCTCAATATTAGTATTTACACTTCATATGTTTATCCCCGTTGAAAACTTAACCTATGTTGTCATCAATCACCAAAAAGGGGGAGATTGTAAGTGCATCTAGTGCCCTTAGTGATTTTGGTGTATTGAAGACTTATAGGTTAAGTAACTGATCTTGTTGTGAGTGTACACAGGTCTATAAGTCTATGAGGAGTTTGATATTTACAGAGAAAGTCGACCCTAAAAATGAAGTTCTTCGATCAAGACTTTGATATTCGAAGACTTTACAAGACTTTGAAAGTGAAGAAATTGGTGTGACCTTGAAGACTTGATATTCATTCGAGGAATATGAAGCGTGAAGACTTTTGTTTTCGTAGTTTCATTTTCTCTTTCTTGAGTCATAGGAAACACCGTCTTTGTTAAAGGGGGTCGAGGAAATACTAAGGAAAAATTTCCATGTGATGCTCAACTCAAAATCCTACACCAACCAATCCTTCGAGTGAAGCCATTGAAATCTCATACAGTCGATCAAATTCATCAATGTGAGACGCAATTCTTACATTCATCGAGGACTTTGCTCGATCGAGGAGTTAGGAATTCGCCAGTGCAAATTGCCTACACTATGAGGAACATGATAGCCCTGAGGAATTTGAGAGTCAAATTTCCGACCGTTGCTATGCTGCGCGCCGGCTGTCCCAAAATTATCTATCCACCTAACGGTCATATCATTGAAGGGCATTTATGTCTTATCATGTCGGGCTGCTCCCTAGGTTATAAATAGCCGCCCCCTACAACCACTAGCTGGTTGGCTGCTCCGAGAGAACTTGACACTTGTCATTTGAGAGCAACCCATCCTCCGAGGACTTTGAGCGAAAATATTCAAGTGAGGAAAATCCCAAAACCAAACCCCCACAAACCCAAAGTGATTGAGCATCACTGAAGAAATTGATCCTGCGTGGATCCGACGCTTGTTACCTTTGAAGACTGTGCTTCTTCCAGACGGTTAGGCGTCAAGGTCTAGAGCATCCAAGAGGAATTGTGGATCGCCGAGTGACCAAGTGTGTGAAGGTTTGAAGTCACCAAGACTTACCTCGAGTGATTGGACGAGGCTGCGTGGTCTTAATTCAAGGAGAATACGGTGAGGATGGGTGTCTGAGTTGCGCTCGAGAGGCTGGGTGTCCGAGACTGTGTGTCCTCGAGTTTAAATACTCACCGCTCCAACCAGACGTATAACCGAGACAAAGCAGTTGGAACTGGTTTACCAAATCATTGTCTTCACCAACCGACCGGTTCTATTTCCTCAACTCTTCCATTTCCTCATTCATGTTGAATGTTGTTCATATCTGTGCTTGAAGACTTTGATGAAGACTTTCACAAATTCCTCGTTCAATTTCTTCATCCGCTTTGTCTTCATCTTGTTATCCTGTGTTTACGCTTTTCGTACTCTGTTTTAGTCATCATTTCATCATGCTGACTATGTGTGTATCCTGTTATGTTTACTCCTGAGTACATATTCCGCTACAAGTAGTTCTTCGCTAAGGAATTTCCTCACCAGCAAATTCCTCAGTGAAGAATTCATAAAAATCGCTTATTCACCCCCCCTCTAGTCGATATAACGCACTTTCAATTGGTATTAGAGCAAGGTACTCCCTTGTTCTATGTGATTTTGGTTTAACCGCCTGGAGTTTTAGTTATGTCGACCGCAGGTATGATCAAGGTCTCGGCTGGGTGTCCTACCTTTGATGGAACAGACTACCCCTACTGGAAGAACAAGATGCGAATGCATCTTGAGGCAATTGACAATGATCTACGGTATGTTGTGGAAAATGGTGTCCCCTCATCCTTTGAAACACCGATCGCTACCGATGTGAAGAGATTCAAACAACTCGATTCTCAAGCGAAGAATATCATCTGTGGCCATCCGAGCAAAGGACAAGATGGAAGAGTGAGTGCTTTGGAAACTGCTAAGCTTATCTGGGATAGGCTGTCCAAAGTAAATGAAGGAGTTTCAACTCAGCGTGACTCTCGAGTCGATGTTCTTCGGAATCTCTTCAACCGCTTCAAAAGACTCGACAATGAGAATGTCCAACAAACCTTTGATCGCCTCACTGACATCTCAAATGAGCTTCAAGCCCTCGGTGCCACTGACATCACTGATCATGAAGTTGTGAAGAAACTGCTGAGATCGCTTGATTCCTCATTTGATACTCTGGGATGATGATACAAGAACGTCTTGACTACAAGTCGCTTGATCCTGCTGATATCCTCGAAGGCTAAACACTCACGAGTTCCACTTTTTGAAAAGAGAGATCTCTATGGCTCAAACTATGGCAAACAACGTGCCTCAAGGCTAAGGTTGTGTCGACTCAAATGTGAGCATTCGGTACTAGCCTTGGTGATCTGAAGAATCGAGCCAGATCTAGCTCGCTTGTGAAGAAATTCCAAGTTCACAAGACGTGGTCGCTGGAAAACCCTCAAGAGGAAATGATTCCTCATCCAAAGGACTACAAGAGAAGACTTTGCCACAAATGCAAGAAGCCTGGTCACTATATTCAAGATTGTCCTCGATGGGAAAAGGAAATGAAGAAGAAGAAATACAAGGATTACAGTTACGATGATATGAAGAAGAAGAAGAAATCGTCAAAATCTTCGTCATCAAAACCCTCAAAGTCTTCATCTCACAAGAAGGGCAGCTCCAAGAAACCTCGGGCATTCATTGGCACGGAAATGGACTCTGAAGCTGAATCGAGGAAAATGATGAAGAGGAGGAGTCTCAAGAATCTGAGTCCGTGTGGCGAAGTCTGGCCGTTGCTACTGCTTTCGTCAGCAAGTCCATCTTCAACACCGAAGAAACTGACTCCACCGACAAGCCTAATGAAGATAATGATGGCTAGGCTCCCACCTATTGCTTCATGGCAAAAGGAGCTAAGGTACTCAAATACAACTCCTCTGACTCTAGTGAAAATGAATCTGATGAGGATCTCAAGCCCAGCTACTCTAAACTTGCTAAAATTGCTGTGAAACAACAACGGGCTCTTGAAAAGGTTCAAAACATGCTAGATAAAAGTGATGATATGTTGGGTGAAGAAATGGATCGCACTAAAGCCCCGATGAAAATCTTCAGAGACTTGGTCTAAGTATGATAACCTTCAAGGTCATCATAACTCTCTCTTGTCTGATCATGAGAAACTTTCTTATGAATTTCTTCAAGAAAAGCAAGATCACGAGAAGCTTTCTCTTGAAGCTATTCACAGAAAGGAAGATCTTGAAAAGCTAAGAGTGTGTTATGAAGATCTTCAGAAGGAGCGCGATTCATTGCTAGCTCAACAAATCAGCGCTTCTCAGGAAGAATTTGTTCCTCCATGCTTAAAGTGCATTGAACGTGAATCTGCTAATTCTTCACCTGAATGTTCAAATGCTTCAAATGTTACAAATTCTTCATCTGCCTCTGCTATCACTAATTCCTCATCTGAGGACATTGCTAGTATCACTGACAATGCAGGGCTGAAGGAATTGTACATGACAGAATGTACAAAAGCCTCAAAGGGCATCGACACTTTGTGATGTGCTCAAAAGCAGATCCTCAACAAAACCCTAGGAAAGAGGGTATTGCCTTTGAGAGGAAACTTAATGCCGATGGAACATATTGAAGCCCGAGCGGTACCCCAAAACCTCATGGGTTGCTGCAAAGGGACCTCCAATGATCCATCTAACTTATCCGGCTTTACATGTGAATCTCCTCATTCTTCCGATGAGTCATTTGACTCAACTATAAACTGTTCAAAAATCGAATGGTGAAGTATTTGCTAGATATGTTGGCACTAATCGCAGAACGGTTCCCCTATGAAGAAAATCTGGGTTCCCAAAAGCTGTGTTGAAAGTCTTCAGGTGAATGTCCTCATGACACCACCTACGAAGAACAGGAACCCCAGATCAAATTCTTCATATGGACCAAACTCTTCATATGGATCCAAGTCCTCATATGGACCAAATTCTTCACGAGGATCAAATTCCTCAACTGGATCAAAGTCCTCATATGATTGCCATCGTGCTAACAACTCTGTCTCGCATGGTAGAGCTAAGGGCTATGAATATGTGCATTATTCTTCAAACCATTATGTTCATAAGTCCTCGAAGAATTACTCTGCTTATTCATATGCATACCCTAACCCCTCTTATGCTAAGCGAAATGGTTTGGCATCTTTGCCACCTTTCTCACATGGTGCTCGCAGGATGATGAACTCTTTGCCACCCCTCCAGATGTGGGTGGTGAAGAAAAAGAACTAATCTCTTCTGCAGGGTCAGGTCTCCAGACGTGCTCTAACGTCTGAAGAATTTGCTTTGGACCTAACAAAAATGCCTAAAAGGACGTAGGCGAATCATGATGAAATGAACTTTCATTTCACACGTCCTCATACTGCTGTATCTGTTTACTGCTTGATGAAATTCATCTGATGAACTTGATATCATATTCTTCAGTGATGAAGCATATGAGATTGTAAGCTGCACTAATTCATCTGCAGGATGATCAACCCAAAACTACTGAATGGGTCCTCGATAGTGGATGTACAAATCACATGACCGGTGACAAGAATCTATTGATGGATGCTCCCTTATCACCGTCACCTCTGAAGCATATCATCTTTCTTGACAAAGGCAAAAGTCGTATTGGGTCTTGGTAAGGTTGCTATCTCTAAGGATAAGCACATGGACAAAGTCATGCTTGTTGAGTCCTTAGGATACAATCTCATGTCGATCTCAATGCTTTGTGATCTTGATATGGTTGTCGTCTTGGCAAATATCACCGTGTTGTGATTATGGAAGTCGACAATTCCAAAGTCTTGAAGGCTTTAGGAGAGGAGATCTGATATTGCTGATTTCTCTACAGACCACAACCAGCCGTGTGTCTACTACGCAAAAGCTTCGAAGGCTGGCTATGGCATCGACGACTTGGTCATGCGGGCATGAGGAAATTTGAACACGCTTGCGAAGAAGAAGCATGTCATTGGCATTGAGAATGTCAAATTCCTCAAGGATCACTTATGCGGAGCATGTGAAGCGGAAAATGACCAAGGCCAAGCATCCAAATAAGACTATCATGACCACTACACGTCCATTCAATTGCTTCACATGGACCTCTTCGACCTAATCATTATTCAGCGGTCACTAATGATGCATCTTTATATGGTTTTGTCATTGTTGATGATTATTCTCGATATACATGGGTACACATTGTTACTTACAAACATGAAGTGCGGGAAGTATTCAAACGATTTTCCTCGAGGGCTTCAACCAACTTTGGTGTGAAGATCAAGCATATCGAAGTGACAATGGAACCGAGTTCAAGAATTCTGGTCTTGATGCCTATCTTGATGAACTTGGTATTACTCATGAATTATCTGCTCCCTATACTCCTCGCAGAATGCCGTCGTGGGCGCAAGAACAGAACTCTTGTTGAGATGGCTCACACTATGCTTGATGAATACAAAACGCCTCAGCTTTTTGGATTGATGCAATTGATCGCCTACCACATCATCAACAGAGTATATCTTCACAAATTCTTCAAGAAGACGCCTATGAACTCCTCAGCGACAAGAAACCCAATGTGAGTTATTTCAAAGTCTTGATTGCTAAATGTTGGATTAGAGATCCTCACCACAACTCTAAATTTGCACCAAAGCACATGAAGGTTTTATGCTTGGTTACGGAAGGACTCGCACACCTCTGAGTCTTCAACATTGTTCTTCACAAGATTGTTGACATCAGTAGATGTGCGGTTCGATGAAACTAATGGCTCGCAGAGAGAGCACCTACCTTCGTGTTAGATGAACCAGCACCGAGGATGCTATCAAGCTCAAGGCAACCGAGGATGTCATTCCTCTCAAGAATCTGTGAAGAATTCATTCCTGCTCATGAAGAACGCCGAGTGATGCACCAAGAACATGATGAGGAAAATGGTCTCAAGAAAATGCTGATCAAAATTCTCAGCGACAACCAACTCATCCACACGTTGCAAAAGAAGTGCAAGTGGAGAAGATCATCGATGACATTAGCGCACCAGGTCCTCTCACACGCTCAAAAGCCTCACACTTATCTAACTTTTGTGGGCACTATGCTTTTGTCTCTATCTCAGAGCCCACTAAGGTTGATGAAGCATTTCTGGAGCCGGAGTGGATTCAGGCTATGCAAGAAGAATTACATCGATTCGAGCTGAACAATGTCCGGGAATTGGTCAATCGCCTGATCCTCGCAAGCATAATATCATTGGCACAAAGTGGATCTACCGCAACAAGCAAGATGAAAATGGCCTTGTGGTGAGGAATAAGGCATGACTAGTAGCTCAAGGCTACACACAGGTTGAAGGAATTGATTTCGATGAAACTTTTGCACCTGTTGCTAGACTTGAGGCTATTCGCATTTTACTTGCCTATGCTAACCATCATGATATCATCTTATATCAAATTGATGTGAAAAGTGCATTCCTCAATGGTAAGCTTGAGGAAGAAGCATATGTTGCTCAACCCCCACGTTTTGAAGATCCCAAGAATCCTGACAAAGTCTTCAGACTCAATAAGGCCCTCTATGGCCTCAAGCAAGCCCCTCGGGCGTGGTATGACACATTGAAGGAATCCTTCGTGAAGAATGGTTTCACACCCGGTTCACTCGACCCTACTCTTTTTACTAAATCATATGATGGTGAACTGTTTGTGTGCCAAATATATGTTGATGATATTATCTTTGGCTGTACTAACCAACGATACAGTGATGAATTTTCCTATATGATGAGTGAAGAATATCAAATGTCTATGATGGGAGAATTGAAATTCTTCTTAGGTCTTCAAATTCAATCGGACACAATGGCATATTCATATCTCGGAGAAATACCTCAAAGATGTCTTGAGGAAATTCGCATGCAAGATTGCAAAGGCGTCAAAATTCCTATGCCCACAAATGGCCATCTATGCAATCGATGAAAATGGTATTGACTTGATCACAAGGTATACCGCTCCATGATTGGTTCTTTATTGTACTTATGTGCATCTAGGCGGATATAATGCTTAGGGTTTGCATGTGTGCCCGATTTCAAGCTGCACCAAGGAATCACACCATAAGGCTGTGAAGCATATTCTTCGATATCTAGCTCACACACCAACACTAGGATTACGGTACCCCAAGGGCTCTGCTTTTGATCTCATTGGATATTCGATTCGACTATGCTTGGTGATCGTGTGGACCGCAAGTCAACATCGGCACTTGTCATTTCCTCGGACGATCTTTGGTCCGTTGGTCCTTGAAGAAACAGAATGCGATCACCGCTCTCTCGCTGAAGCTGAATACATTGCTGCTGGCTCATCTGTGCTCAACTGCTTTGGATGAAGCAAACCCTCAAGGACTATGGCGTCAACGTGAAGAATGTGCCTCTCCTCTGCGACAATGAGAGTGCCATCAAGATTGCTCAAACCCCAGTTCAGCACTCGAAGAATAAGCACATCCAGATTCGTCATCATTTTCTTCGTGATCATGTGTTGAAGGGTGATATCTCCATCGAGCATGTGAAGACTGAAGAACAGCTAGCTGATATCTTCACTAAGCCCTTGGATGAGAAGAGATTTAGCAAGTTGCGGTGTGAGCTAAATATCTTAGAATCTTCGAATGTTCTTTGAAAAGGACACACATCCTAACTCTTATGCAGAATTGATGACTTAGATGTGCAACACATGAAGAAATGTTTTTCTTCAATCAATGAAGAATAACACTCTAAGTGTGATGGAATTAATGAAGAATCTGATTCTCAGAACCCTACGACAATTGTACGCGGTGTCTGAAATCATCATTCTTATACGGTGGGCTACGCCATCACAAAAGTTGAAAATCTTCAATTTGAGTTTTTCCTCATTTTTGAAACTCCTCAGTTTTTCAAATTCTTCAACTTTGCAAAATCTTCAATATTTCCGTCGTTTTTCTTCATTGGCTATATATATATATATATATATATATATATATATATATATATATGTGTGTGTGTGAGTTTATGTCCTCTACAGCATTCACTTATTGCTATTTCTTCAAGTTGTGATTTCTGCTAAGTGAATGTGATCGGACCCTTCCCCCTCTATGCTATACTCAACCCAATCTATTCACAAATTCTTCATGTGTGTTCTGATTGAAACTCATTCAAAGTCTTCACTGTGTCCTTGACAGCTGAAGAAATTGCGAACGGAAATTTTAAAACAAATCTTATCCAGATTTTCGATTTTACCGCTCAAACCGTTCCGCATCCCACGATACATTAGTTTATTCACCCACGATCTTACACGATCTCATCTGCACAGTGCGTGGGTGACACATGTCGCGTGAAGGAGAAAGGGCAGGGGCATGTTCATCCCAAAATCTTCGGACGAACAGTTTTTACCGTGGCTATAAATACCCCTCTCCCTTCCTTACTTCATTTACTCCGCTCGGTCGCTGTCTCTCGCTCGAGCTCTCCTCAAACCCTAGCGCTGCCGCTACTCCCTCGCCGTCGGTGAGGAAGAGCTTCACTGCCTCGACCTCGTCGCCGTCGTACTCGCGCCGGCCGCGGAAATCTTCACTCCGCCGCCGCGTAGCCGTCTCCCTCTGCCAAGTTAGGGCGTGGGAGATCTAACGTGATGAACTTCATCATGGTTCATCTCTGTTCGTCGTGTTCTTCAGTTCGGGTAATTAAAAGTCACTTTTATTACTCACTTTGATTCCCAAATCTTTCTGAAAATCTTCAAAGGTGTTTTTTTGTTCTTCAAATCTTCACATATGAACACCTCACACACTGTATGCTCTTGATTTATCTCTCTAAGCATTCATTTCTTCAAGATTCTTCAATTGTGCGGATTTTCAATCAGACAACTCGAACCTAAGACAAAACGCTTAGTGAAATTCCTCAAGGCTCAACTGGTCAAATTCCTCAAACTTGTTCCTTTTGAAAAATCGTGCGAGAACGATATGACCTCTCCAAATTCCTCGCACCTACACTCTGCTCACGGTACTCATGTCATTCGCTGAATCACTAGGTTCTCATCAACTTAACTCATTTGCAGCGTTCCTCGAAGAAAAACTGCATACTTCTTCAGAGTGTTCTATTGTTCAAATTCCTCATCTGAAGAAAATGGCGTAAGGCAAGAGACCGCAGAAGGGAGGAAAGAAACCGAGGTCATGACTGCCTTTGAGGTCCCCGATGAAATTTACAAAGATTATCTGACACCGATGAAGCCAAATTTGGCAAGGAGACCAAAAATCAGCGCAAAGTGCGATTCAGAGGATAGAACGAAGATGGGCATGAGAATGGAGGAATATCGCTATGTTACTCCCAAGTACATGAAGAAATTAGCCTTAAACCCTCCATGCCCAAGAGCTCCATTGGCACCGGCCAAGTCGCGATCCCACCAAAGATCAAGCGTGGTGAAGACTTTCCAAGAATGGTCCAGCGCCAAGCCAAATTGGCAAGACATGCCAAGGAGGCAAGTGAGGAAATTCAATGAGGATTCTGCTGCTGCTGCTTCTGCCGAGACCTCGGTCAAGCCGAGGAAATCAATGACGAAGAAGCTCGCTCGCAAGCCAAGTGCTTCACCATCAGCGCCCTCACGGCCCAGTTCCTCGCTTCGCCCTCACGGCAAATTCCTCGATCTGCTGCTGCCCCCCAAATCCTCGGCAGCTCCTCCAAGTCCTCAACTCCTGTGCATCCGCTACATGTCAAAGGACTCGGGGTTTCTCAATTGCTTCGTGTCTCAAAGAAGTTCCTCACTGCACCAATGTCCTCATCAGTCCCACTCTGCTGAAGACAAAAGCAAGCTGTTGGGCGCGGTCCTCGCCAAGTCCTAGAAAGAAACAGGTTGCATTCAACGTGCCCTCGATGACGAAGCTTCGATGAAGAACTTGCGAAAATCATCGAGACAGATCGACAAAGGCCGCTAGAGCCAAAGGAACAAGCTGTGCCTCTGCTTTTGGATCCGAAGAAGATCCTTGACTTCATCGACCTATGGCATCAGGATCCAAACACTCCTATACCTGATCTGCCTCTGACTCCTGGTCAAAGTCATATGCTGAACCATTTCATCGCTGAAGAGAAATGGAAATTTGAAAAGGCTCATGAACAAAAGAGAGCACAAGCCAGAAAGGAGAAGCTTCTGAGGAAGAACATCGTCAACTTGACTCCAGAAGAACTTCTCAAAGCTCAATCTGAAATCCAAGCCCTCAGCAAGGATTTCGATGCTTACAATGCTGATTGGCAAGGAGCCAAGGTAAGATTCGTCAATTTGACGAAGAAAATGACAACTGTTGCAGCCCCATCACAATAAGAAAATCCTCGGTGAAGACTCGCTCAGCCTCTGAAGAACATGCCAAGATCGCTGATGACTTTCAACCTGCCGATGAGAATACAAGTTCGTGGCTGATGACTCCATTCCACCACCAAGAAATTCCTGGGCATCCACTAGTGGTGCGCTGAAGAAATCAAGAGATCAGAACCAATCGCACTTGCTTTGAAGAAACTGAACCACAGTCCTCAGCTCCTCCTGCGCCAACACCAACTCCAATTCTTCCTTCTGCTTATGAAGTGAAGAAGACAAAGGCTGCAGAACGAGCTGCAGTGAAGAAGAGGAAGGCATCAACTGCGTCAAATTCTTCGGCTGCGAAGAAAATGAAGCCAATGACCAGCTCACTTGAAAATCCTATTGATGCCATTCCCATTTCCTCCATGTCGTCTAAGGAAATTGTTCCTTATGGAGAAGATTACACGATCCCAAGTGGATCTGATGAAGAAAATCAATCTATTGCTACCTCAGAACAGTTTGATGAAGAAATTGAAGTGGAAACATTCCCTTCACCGCCAGTTGTTTCCTCACCCATGCCTCAGTTCACAGCTGAAGAGGCTGGTGTTGAGGAAATTGAAAAAGAAGATGAAGACATGGATATTGGGTGCACTACACCAGTGATGAACGATGACTTTTGGGAAAGTCAGCATCCCAATACTCCTCTCTTCACTCCGATTCAACAAGTTCCTCAGTCCCCGGCTACAACTGTTCAATTGGGCTCTAAAGAAACTCATCCCACATCTTCTGTTAATGAAGAAATTCCAGCCGCTAGTGCTGAAGAACCTGCTGCTGATCCCCAAAATGCACAAGAAGAGGAACCAGAAATTCCTTAGCCTGAAGAACCTGAGATCGTGATTCTTGAGGTTGTGCTGCAAATCACCGACATTCCTCTGCCCAAACCGAAGAATCCGTTCTCGAGGAAGCAAAAATTCAAGGCTGAAGACTTCTTTTCTGAGCATGTGTTCTTCACTGCTTATAATCCATATGACTCTGCTCGCATGAGGAAAAGACGCTTCGACTCCAACTCAAGCCAACTTCTATTCCTCGGTGCTCTTTGACAAGGACAAAATCTTGATCATGAGCATATTCCTCATGTGGATATGGAATCATTGCCATGCTTGAGCCAGTCCTCGAGTTATTCACGATGCGAGGGCTGCTGAATTTCTGACCGATATCTCGTGGATCGAATGAAGAACTCATTCTTGATTCTATGCCACCTGCACATCACCGGAGATGTCAAGATATCAATTCATGGGTGCTTGATTGGATGACGAAAATACTCACTACAAGGCACCAAAGAACTGAATTGCTTCGTGTCCTTCCTCTTGATCCTCCCCATGAAACTGCACGTTGCATCTACAATGACCGCGAACTGTCTGATCACTTTATGCAAGTGCTCATGAAGCCTTTGAAGCCAGGGCAGGCCCCTCGAACCAAATTCCTCGTCAAGGAATTGCTGTATGTGCCTCGGACTGTCTATCGAATCCTGACAAAGACAATGAGTCCCATCAAAGGCCACGACTCAAATGAAGAAGATGTCGTTGGCATCATGAAGAACATGCTTTTCAACATCATTCATGGCGTTCCCGTCAACTTCCATGATTTCTTCATGAGGACCCTGGCTAATGTTGCAATGTCGCCTTTTGAGCTGAAGCCATATGCGCCTTGGATTATGAGATTCATAAGGGCAAGATCTTCATCAATTACAAGGTCGACACTCAACCATGGCAGCTACTTGCCGCCCATTGAAGTCCTCAAGCGACCAGTTTCATCATCTGATGATAAGGGCAAGGCAGCAGCTGTGATTGATGAAGGCACTCGTCCATTGGATGGTCAATTCCGTCTCGCTACATCTTACTCCACCAATGACGATTCTGCAACACATGACACCGCCAAGAAATACCTCAGCCAAGCAAAAGCCTCAAGCAACAAAGACCGTGGTGATGACCGATCGTGAGTTACTCCTCGGTCTTCATCGGAAGGTTGAACATAATCGAAATGGGTGAAGCGTCAATTTCTGCAATTCTTCACAACATGACCTCAACACATAATGCGAGAAAGAAAATCAGTACTACCTTCATGAAACCCTCAACCGCACTGGGCTGTTCTTAATCATGTATATTCATGGAAGAATCAAGACTATGGGTCTCGGGAAGCATTTGACCGGTCTCGCACCACCTCGAAGAAACTCAAGAGAGTCAAAGTTCCCGATCGGTGGCCAGCTCTTATTCTTCATCGCGTGAAACCGATGAACATGAAGATTTGGGCGACATCTGCGGCAGCCCTACTTCAACAACCAACCCCGACAACGCGGGCGCTCCTCCATCAACTTGAAAATCTTGAGGCGTTAGTCCTCGGTTTGATCCTTTTGGTCATTTGATGACAAAGGGGGAGAAATCTGAGTTAGTCTTCAAGCGGGTTTATATTATGGGCGTTTTTATTAAGTTACAACTCTCGTTCTTCCGAAACTTTTATTGGATCAAGTTGTAATCTTAAATCCGATGGTGCCTTGATACTTTTGGTCATGCTCTGATGCTTTTGATGCACTGAGCTCTGAAACTTTTGATGTGATATTCTGCATGCTTATTACTAGTCAATATCATTGCACGCATGCTGAATCTCATCAGGCACCATATTTCATCATGCATTTCAAATTCTTCATATTATATATCAAATGCGTGTATGAATTACAAGATATAGGGGGAGATCTCCATGATTCGATTCTTCAAATGTGCAATGCCTCAAAAGCAAATTCCTCACTATGCACATATTCAGGGGGAGTTCTTCTATATCTTGTAATCAAATTCCTCAATATTAGTATTTACACTTCATATGTTTATCCCGTTGAAAACTTAACCTATGTTGTCATCAATCACCAAAAGGGGAGATTGTAAGTGCAGCTAGTGCCCTTAGTGATTTTGGTGTATTGAAGACTTATAGGTTAAGTAACTGATCTTGTGTGAGTGTACACAGGTCTATAAGTCTATGAGGAGTTTGATATTTACAGAGAAAGTCGACCCCTAAAATGAAGTTCTTCGATCAAGACTTTGATATTCGAAGACTTTACAAGACTTTGAAAGTGAAGAAATTGGTGTGACCTTGAAGACTTGATATTCATTCGAGGAATATGAAGCGTGAAGACTTTTGTTTTCGTAGTTTCATTTTCTCTTTCTTGAGTCATAGGAAACACCGTCTTCGTTAAAGGGGTCGAGGAAATACTAAGGAAAAATTTCCATGTGATGCTCAACTCAAAATCCTACACCTACCAATCCCTTCGAGTGAAGCCATTGGAATCTCATACAGCTTCAGTCAAATTCATCGATGTAGACACAGTTCTTACATTCATTGAGGACTTTGTTTCTGATCGAGCGATTAGGAATTCGCCAAAGGCTGAATTGCCTACACTGTGAGGAACATGATAGCCCTGAGGAATTTGAGAGTCAAATTTCCGACCGTTGTTGTGCTACGCGCCGGCTGTCCCAAAATATCTTATCCACCTAACGGTCATATCATTGAAGGGCATTTATGTGTTATCATGTCGGGCTGTTCCCTAGGCTATAAATAGCCGCCCCCTACAACCACTAGCTGGTTGGCTGCTCCGAGAGAACTTGACACTTGTCATTTGAGAGCAACCCATCCTCCGAGGACTTTGAGCGAAAATCATCAAGTGAGGAAAATCCCAAAACCAAACCCCCACAAACCCAAAGTGATTGAGCATCATCAAAAAAATTGATCCTCGTGGATCCGACGCTTGTTACCTTTGAAGACTGTGCTTCTTCCAGACGGTTAGGCGTCAAGGTCTAGAGCATCCAAGAGGAATTGTGGATCGCCGAGTGACCAAGTCTGTGAAGGTTTGGAAGTCACCAAGACTTACCACGAGTGATTGGGCGAGGCCTGCGTGGTCTTAGTTCAAGGAGAATACGGTGAGGATGGGTGTCTGAGTTGCGGCTCGAGATCGGGTGTCCGGACTGTGTCCTCGAGTTTAAATACTCGGCCGCTCCAACCAGACGTACAACTGAGACAACAGTTAGAACTGGTTTACCAAATCATTGTCTTCACCAACTGACTGGTTCTATTTCCTCAACTCTTCCATTTCCTCATTCTGTGTTGAATGTTGTTCATATCTGTGCTTGAAGACTTTGACTGAAGACTTTCACAAATTTCTCAGTTCAATTTCTTCAGTCTGTTTGTCTTCATCTTGTTATCCTGTGTTTACGCTTTCCGTACTCTATTTTAGTCATCATTTCATCATGCTGACTATGTGTGTATCCTGTTATGTTTACTCCTGAGTACATAATCCGCTGCAAGTAGTTCTTCGCTAAGGAATTTCCTCACCAGCAAATTCCTCAGTGAAGAATTCATAAAAATCGCCTATTCACCCCCCCCCTTTAGTCGATATAACGCACTTTCACCAACTACTGCTGCCGTCCCGCCCCTCCTCCCCGCAAAGGCGCGACGCTCTGATGATGGCGTGGGTGGAGGATGAGGCCATCGACCCCACGTCGGCTTTGACGCCGACTACAACGAGGACCAGAAGGACCTCTTCGGCGGCGCCGACGGGCCCGAGGAGCCCCGCCCCGATGTCGATGAGGCCCACGTGATCCTCCTCACTGCTGCCAACTTCACCTCCGTCCTCGCGGCCCGCCGCCACGTCATGGTCGAGTTCTACGCGCCCTGGTGTGGCCACTGCCGCGCACTCGCGCCTTACTACGCTGCCGCCGCCGCCAGCCTCGTCGAGCAGGGATCGACGTCGCGCTGACCAAGGTGGACGCCATCGAGGACCACGACCTGGCGCAGGCGCACGACATGCAAGGCTACCGCACCCCCCTCTTCTTCATCGACGGCATGCCCAGGGACTACACCGGCGAGAGGACCATGTGAGGATCTCTGCAGATCCCCAATTCCCTCGCTGCTCCGGCTCCGCAGCTATTAAGAATGAATTTTTGCTTTGCTGCAGGGACACCATCGTGGGTTGGGTCGGCAAGAAGCTAGGCCCTGCGGTGCAGAACCTTACCGCCGTCGACGAGGCCGAGAAGTTCGTCACCGGCGACGACGTGGCCGTGCTCGCCTACCTCCACCACCTCTCGGTACGCTATGCAATGCGCCTTCTCCAGTGGCAGCAAAGTCATCCAACCCACCCAAATTGCTTCAATTGCAACCCATGTTACTCATTTAGCTGGATGAGCTTCGTATGCTAGTAGTGACTGGATGAGCTTCGTATGCTAGTAGTGACTGGATGAGCTTTGTATGCTAGTAGTGACTGGATGAGCTTCGTATGCTAGTAGTTATTTTGCTGTCTGCTCTCTTGACATTGTGTGTTGTGTTGGGAATAAAATATCACACTAATCGTTGCTATGTTTTGATAAACTCTCGGTGAATCACCTGACAAACACCTGCTTGAGCAAAACTAGACAAAACTACTAGTTCAGTTAACCTTGATATAATTAAGTTGGTGGAAGAATTGAACTAAGAATTAATGTTTGGGTTTCAGTTTTAAGGAAGGTATTTTTTTTGAAACCATCCTCTAATCTGTGCTCGTTTTTACAGTTTGGTGCTACAGTTTAAACGATCATCTAATATGTGCCTTATCTAGAAATTTTGGCATGAAATTAAATCTGGCTGCTTGTTTACATTCAAAGTCCATATATATCATGTTGAAATCAATGAACACCATATATAGAGAACTAGTACTAATTTATATTCTGAACATGCATGGTTTGAAATGTCTAAATCAAATTCATCTTGTATTGTTTCTGGTTGATTTTGCTGTGCTGACTGCTGACAACAAATATATCTTTCAGACTCGGTACATAAAGGACTGCAAGAGATTATATGGAAGGAAGCAGTGCGTTGTTGATAATTGAGTGGAGGGTGCACTGTTTGTTTTTGCACTTGCATGCATGGCTCCAAAATATCTGAATTGGGTCCAAACCAAACCATGCATCAGGTCTAGAGCTTTTATAACGGGCGAGAGTTGGAGTTCATATATATTTCTCCAAAAATTAGACTCTCACTGTGTAGAATCTTTTGGGCCTGAATCATTGGTTGAGTTTAGGTCAAAAGCATCTGTATGCCAATAGTTTTGATATTGTTTTGTGCTATATACTTCAAGGAACAGTTAACTCATTAATTAAGATGCCGAGGTACTATCAACTGGATCTGTTCACACACATACTTTAGTAACCAGCTCCATTAATCAGCTGATCAGCTATGTAAACTAATCACTGAACCTGGAAATTATGTGCTTTGATAGAACATGGAAACTAATCAAATGCAGAAGAGTTGTTTCGATTTGAGTTCTGTTTGAAATGTTGCAACTTCAGAATTCTGGGAACTTTCCATAGTTTGAATTCTGGGAACCTATGCTTCCTCCACTGTTTAGTAGAGTTGGCTAATTTTAGATGCTTCATAATAATCTTTAAGGCTGTGGCCAATTTTAGATGTTGCATAATAATCTTTGTACTACATAGTAAAAAATTGCAGTACCGAAGATGAATGGTCGATTAGTTTTAGCTTCAAGCCATTTTAGTATATTCTTGTACATGTGGCCTGCGGCTATAACTAGTTTGTTGTAGTTCATCCGTGATGTACAGTAGCTATGAGATCCGAGGGATACCGACCATTCGAGCCACATAACTTATTCAGCTTTCACTCTACAATCTTGCTAATTTAAAGTCAGTGGGGGGCTTTCCCCCACTGTCCATAGTTCCTAAAAAAACATATTCAGCTTTGGCCATCCTCATTTGCTATGCTAGGTATAATGTAAACTCTCTTCTGAATTTGATTTGTACCAGTTTGACTTTCCTAAGTTTCTTTTCTTGTTAGCAGAGCTTACACTATCTTTCTATAGGCGCCACCGGATTTGAGGGTGGAGCCCGAGCCTCCACTAGAGCATGGATCAGCCGTGCAGGAGGTGGAGCTCCGCATGGATCACGACTTGGTCGTCGTGGGGGCCTGGACCATCAAGCTCGCAGGCGAGATGGACGGCCTGGGCAACGGAGGCGCGCGTGAGATCCTGGGGTTGACCAATCCACGGGGCGCCAGATCTTCCCTCGGGGTTGCCTGCTGTAGTCATACTGTCACTAGGTCTCCTCCCCCCTATCTGTCTGTGTGTTTTTCTGTCAATAGCTAGTAGCATAAGTTGGAGCTGGCTGTACCAGGAACTTAATCTGCATTTATTCAACTAGATCAAGTACAAGTACATTAGTTCGTAATTTGCTATTAATACATCTCCTAGTCATAAATTTCCTGAAGTAGTGCATGTATATATTTAGGTGCTGTTTAATTAGAAGATGGATGTGATTTCTAACTTGATTGTTGTAGGCTACAAGATATATCTCTGTTGGTTCATCTTGCTGAATATGCCCCTGTTCATTCATTTATGTTTATTGCTATTTACCTCTGGTGACATGTGAGAAACACTTAACTATATGTTTATATTTTGAGCAGCTGGGTACAACTACAGTTGCAGAATCATCTAGCCAAATTTTGGGAGGATGACATAAAAGATTAGATAACTCATTCTTTTGAAATCATGGTAAGCTTCACAAGCTTGTAAGGTATTTTCTGTTTTCAAGCGACTTTACATCAAGTTACTGTTTCTCAACCGAAATTCTAGACTGTATGGCTCTTTATTGTTCTCTCCACTTATTTGTACAGCCAAGGATGCTTACTTAACTGTATAGCTCTTTAGTGTTCTTTTCCAGGTATTCTATTTATGCTCATTCCTAAAATCTATTGTGCAATGCCAAGTCCATGAGGCGAAGCGCTCACTGCTTGACCATTTCTTTACTAAACTGGGAGAAACATAGGCAAGGTATTCGAAACAAGTTGAACTCCTTTCGATTCTTGATTTCTAGCATACACATGCAACCTGATTGGTGATGTTACTGTAGATATGATGTAGGTTCAGTGCTTACTATTTTTTGATGTGATGCATGTTACATTCATTTCTGTCTATGCCTTCTTTAGTGTTTTGCCAGCTAACTAGTCTATTGGTCGTTTTGAAATATGAAGATGCATGTAAGCACTGTTGCTGGCAATCTGGCACATCATATTGGTCATATCCCTTGTTTTGTCACTAGCATACACTACAATCCCTTGTTCTGTCACTAGCATACACTACAGTTTTATTAAAAGGGGGGCATATCATTTGCTCTATACAATAGTGCTGATTTTGCGCTGATATGAACTTACAACAGTATTACATTTTAGTGTTTTCTGCATGTTGTTGTATCACTAGTTTCAGGCTGCCTTCTCATTTGAACCTATTACTTGTTTTTGTTTTTATCCTTGATTAGAATCAATTGTTGTATTGTAGACTTAAAATTGTGGTGGTTTGTCTTTTACAGAAGCTCAAGTGTGAAGTGTGAAGTCGTGAAGTGTGAAACAAGTGTGAAGCCGTGAAGTCCTACTCAGTTAACATCAACATACTTTAGCATATATGTGTTGTAAAGATTGTAATAATAGATTTATTTAGTGGTGTATTTGATTAATTCTATGTGTTCTTTGTTCTTTTTGAAATATGGATTATGTATGTAATTTGAGAACTCGTGAAATGGAAACTTACCAGTTGGGCAACTTATGAAAATAATCTGTCTAATTTGTACATTTCTGACATGTGGGACCAATTTGAGAGATGAAATTGACAAGTGGGACCCATTTGACTAGTGGGACCAGCTTGAATATATAATGGCTGAAAATACAAAATAAATAGACTATAAAAGGCCACGACCCAGAAAATAAGAGGCCACAACCCAGAAAATAAAAAGGCCGAATTGTAGGCTTTGGCCCATGTGGCTGTCCACAATTAATAGGGAAAAATATAAAAGGCTGAATTGTTGAGCCTGACCCATGTAAAACACCTAATCGGGCCGGGCTGATTCTTGTCAACGACCTTTTCATTTGGTCGCAGTTTTGCCACGTCAGATTGCCACGCCGGATCCGACGTGGCCTAGGCAGACAGCCAGTGACCAAAACAAAAGGTCATGGGTTCAATGACCTTCTATTTTGGTCGTAAACGTCTACGACCTTCTCACAGAGAAGGTCGTTAATTCCATTTTACGACTGCCAGCTGTTGACCTTCTGTTTTTGGCCACAAAAGGTCGCAAATGAAAAACAATGACCTTTCAGTGACCAATAGTCAAGGTCACAAGTTGACATATTTCTTGTAGTGATAGACTGTGCACTAAGCTCACGCCATCTATTCTACAGGTCAAAGGTTGCTCCTCCTCTAGCGACGAATTGCCACATTCGTCGGGCTTAGAGATCGAAGCACCGATATGCACAACACAAGGTAGATAGATGTATCTGAAGATATGTCGATGTTTTTGGTACTTAATTAATCTAGATCGTCTCTAAATGTCTGAAATGCCTCAAATCGGACCAAACATTCTTTGACCCCCCCCCCCCGCCGCCGCCCAAAAGTGGTTTCGGGGAGTCCGACAGCCCGCATGGCCCACTAATTGGATCGCGCCCCTCCACGGTTCAACTGGTACCCTACTCTGTCTTTTTTTCTCCTGGTCCGTTTTACCCACTATTAGCCATGTCACACAGTCCAGATTTGATGCCTACAATTGCATGACCTCCGTTCCTATTCCTGCCTGCGGACACATTTGGACATGTCCACAAACATTTGGTGGTTTCCATTTTGGTTAACCGTGTTGGAGTTTCCCTTAATGCTTCCATCTTGATGTAGGATACAGATGTATATGTTATCACCCTCATTAATGCTTCCACCTTGATTTTTATTGTGCGGGTCCACCTCTCCCTATTTCGACGAAAAAGGGTCCCCCCGCTTTATATTTTAAAGCAATGACTATGATAGAAGTAGAAGGTAGCAAGGTTCCGTCCAGTGGACCACAACACACACACAACGAATTATGAAATATGAAATACGACAATCTTGCTAGGGGATCAGCACAACAGGCCCAAAAAACATAAAAGACATCTAATCTGGCTTCGGCGGAGGTGGCAGAAGAGGTGGAGGAAGTGGTGGAGTGCGGCGATCATCCTGTCAACGTAGGTGCGGCCTCCAGAGCTGTAGAAAGCCACACAGTTTGTAAATGGCAACAGTCACACGCGGCAGGATAATATGTTCAATCACCAGCTTATTACGGACATGCCATAATGTCCACAATATCGCCCCTACCACCACCCATAAGGAGGGGCGCTCAGAACTAGGAAACATGAGCACCTCCACGAACAAATCCGGGAGGTTGTCATGGCACCAACCGCCGCCCACCGTTTCACGGAGACAATTTCACAAAAATCTCGCCAAGGGGCACACGAAGAAGATATGGTTCAAGTTCTCGGGTATCGAACACAGAGGGCATAGCCCGTCGGACGGGCCGCTGCGCTTCAGCACCTCCGTGTCGGAGGGTAAGCGGCCCCGTACTAATTGCCACATGAAGATCCTAATCTTCCCCCTATTTCCATTAGATGTTGCCATCTCACTCAATAAGTTTAATTATGTTTGATTTAGACTGTAGGTGTGGGAAACTATTTTTTAGCTATGATATATACTCCCACCGTTCCTAAATATAAGTCGTTTGTAGAGATTTTATTATGGACTACATACAGAGCAAAATGAGAGAATCTACACTCTAAAATGCATCTATATAGATCCGTATGTGGTCCATAGTGAAATCTCTACAAAGGCTTATATTTAGAAACGGAGGGAGTAGTAGGAATGGATGGTGGGTGTGTTTTACCCTCGTGGTTATGAGCATGGTGCATGCCAACCAATGTACTTGAAAAGCTACATACAATTGCTATTTTACCCTTCAAATTTTTGGTGAAATGACTAAGCCCGCACCTGCTACTCCTACCATCATATATACCTCGTCCTGTTTATATGCTAGAGATGTGAGTGGTGACATCACCCACATAAACAAATATGTAGAATATCTCTCCAACTGTTCACCCAAGCTTCATATGTTGAAGTGAGAAAAAACCCTATCATAATTGCTATTTTGACAGGACCATGCCTTAGCTATGAGCGGCATTGGGAAAAATGATTCAACGGGCATGTTCATGATGTAGTGCACATGTTCAGGTAGTTGCAGTGAACTTTCTTATATTTCCATTTACAGGCCAGTTGACAGGTTTCATGCGGGGAGGCTCGTATATATGTGCCATTTGAATATATTCGGTGGCTGTCATTTTTGAACTTACCAAACGAAGCTTTTCATCCGACGGCATCACAACTCGCCATATACGGGCAACTCAACTTCACCATATATGAACTCGTCAGACCTCCATGACCACGAACGGAAACGCAAGGTACGAATTCCTTTTTCCGCCCGCTCAATCTCTCAATTCTCCACTGCAAGTGATGCATCTCAACTGCAGCAGAAGAATCACACACCTGAGCTTTTGGACGCAACTTACAAGAACTCATGTGCACACCTTTATGACGGCTCGCAACTTCGCCATCTCCACCTTGCACCCTCCAACGATGATCTCGATGATTTCCTCGGTGTCTCAACTTCAGCACCTCAACCATCAACGATCACCAATTCCTTGCTCACGACAACACGTCGCCCTCCTGCAGGTCGTTCGGCCAAACGACAATTACCCGTCGCCTCGCTTGCGACAACACCCTCACCGCCTTCTCTTCGTCGCTCCACCAAACGACTATAGCCCAATCTGTCACGTCGCCACAACACCCGGCGACTATATCGCCTGCTCCTCGTCGCTACACCAGCGACTGTATTGCCCGCCTAGAGGCGGTAGTCGGGTCGCCACCCCAGGGCAAGTGCAGCCTCGCTTCAACCTTGCTCTAGATACCAATTGTTGGAATTTTGCCCTCAGGATCGATCACATAAAATCACCCGACGAACACACGCACAAAAATCTGATAGCCAAGGGCCCTTGTTGTGCCCCTTATGGCCTTATTTATCTCCTCTTTACTTCTATTTTCTCCTTTTTCACAACTCAGTAGAAAACTCACGCAGCCGTGCATATGTATATGCATCAACCTGGACGCCGGACAGGCTAGACTAGCCTACTCAAAAGACCAATCCTAAACCTACTCGTATATGCTTTTTTTGACTCAAAGCTTATACGGACACAAGCAAAGCTAACCTAGCATACCTACCCGAACTAGGACTAGTACTCGTACATGGCACCTAGACCAACTTTGCTTTCCTAATCTAGTTATTTCCAAAGCTGATCACATTACTAATCCTAACCGGACTCAACCCTGTGTCTCACGCAGCCTGCTAGCTTGCACATAACTAGAACTTACCTTGTTAAAACTAGCTTATGTTTGGATTACCTAACACGGTGGCTGTCATTTTTGCTACTAGGATGGTTTATACATGCATGTGAAGCAGCATCGGGCGCCAGCTGTGAAACCATTAGCTGTTACATTTGCGTTTGCAGTTTGCTTCTGCTCGATCGATACAACCTGTAGGCAACACACTAGTACACTAGTACTAGTGCATACACTGCAGAAACTTGACAGAGTAAAGGCAAATATCTTCTATATTTATTCCACTGAGACCACCAGCCAGAATAAAGGTCGAATAGCAATAAGGCCAGAGGCGCTGTGCTCTTCGCGTTGGCTGTAACTTTTGCTAGCTACCACGGTCTATATGTGTCCACGCACACCACAGTGTCATTGCAGTCGCGCGCTTTATGTATGTTCATTAATTCATATAACTTGCACTTGGTACGGACGCGGATTTTTAGAGCACATGCACCCCGGCCCTGCTATCCTAGCTCTTCAATATTGCTTTAAGATCCGTGCGACACAACTAACTTTCTATACGAAATATTTTTCTTTTTTGTTTCTCCCACAGAAAACATCTCTTCAAGTTCAAACCTATGCAGTGTGGCAAAGCTTTCTAACTAAAATCTAGGATAAATCTTTCAGAATTTTTGTCCGACATGAATACTAAAAAATTGATTTTTTAATCAAATAAAACTTATTTTGTATATTTATGTTTGACAAAAAAATCTGAAAGATTTATCCTAGATTCTAGTTAGGAAGCTTTGCCATGCTGCATAGGTTTGAACTTCAAGATATATTCTGTGTGGGAGAAACAAAAAAGAGAAATGTACTTGCACGAATCGCGATGCAGAAAATGGATGGCTAGATAGAGAGGGCCTAGGTGCATATGCTCTATTATATATTTTCGCACTTGATACGCGTTAGCCGGTTCTCAACTTCTGATATGCACGAGATAGTTGAATTTCCTACAATGTTATGTTCGTGTATATCACGAGGCCGCGCCATGGAGTTCCACTTCCGCGCCGGCGAGGAGCGCTGTCCGTCGATGGGGGCCGCGGCTACCTCGGCCAACTCCGAGACAGCAGGTGACCTCTCCTCGCTGATGAGATGACGGCCGACTCTTGGCTCTTGATGCCTCTCCCCGGCTGATTTTCTTCCCTTTGGTGAAGCCACGCGCGTGCATGACGGTCTCGTTGGCTGCGACGGCACGGGGTACCACGGGGAGAGCTTACCGCCGCCGGCGTCGGATCCGGACGGCCTGCGGCGCCGGGCGGCGAAGGAGAGGATAAGGGAGCGGATCCTGCGTGAGGAGGCGGAGGCGATGGCGCTTGAGCTCGAGGTCCGGTGTGAGCTCATGGAAGAGCGCGCCAGTTTGCTCGCGCGGTTGGCGGGCGGGTCGGAAACTAGGGCAGCGTCGGCGGTGCCATCGCTGAAGACGGCGCCGATCGATCACCAGGTCTGCTACTCTGCTCTGTTGTCCTCTTGAGGATTTCACCTCGTGGATCTTTTTCATCACTTAACTATTGGAATATGTGTGTTGTTCGGTGTGTGCAGGTTGGATCCAAAGTAGACGTGTCTGCGGCCGTGCCAGCCAACAAGCGGAAAACCCCTCATGTCGCTGCTGCATCCGTTGTTTCGGCGGCCACAGGCAGCAAGAAGCAGAAGCCTGATATGACTTGCACGGTGTGCAACATCACGGCAACCAGTGAGGTATATATATATAGGGCGATGATAGCCGCCGGCGCGCCGGCCCAAATTTGGGCCGGTCGACGCACCACCACACGATTAGACTATTTTAAACCGTACGATGCGGTTTTTTCGACCACCTCATAGCAAAAAACAAAAGCAGAGAGGAAAAAAAGAAGGGGGAGAGAGACCAGTGCCATCCACGGCTCGCCGCTTCCAAATCTCAAAACTAGTCTTTGCCCTGCCGTCGGGGCTGGGGCCAGGGCCGTGGCCGACGAGCACCGGCGATGTCCCCCGCTCGTGGCCGCAGGGATTGCAGCACGACCGCCGATGGGTCCCAGCGTGTGGTCACAATGGATGCAGCTTTGACGCCAGCCGATTCCAGTGCGTGGTCGCCATGGTTGCAACATCCTTGCGTCCTCGGCTCCGGCTCGCCGCTGTCGTCACCTAGCACCGCCGGCTTCCAGCAAAAAATCTCAACAAAACAAAAAAGCTATGCTGGTTAGTTGAAGCAAAAAAATTTGCCGGTTCCAGCCAAAAAGAACACTGGTTCCAGCAAAATCCCAGAAATAACAAATCTCCAACCAATTTGACGTAGCAAAACAAAAAGGCGGTTCCAGCAAAAAATTATTATGGTTCCAGCAAATAGACCACAAACATCAAACTCCAAGAAATTTGATTGTAGCAAAACAAACAGCCGGTTCCAGCAACACTTTACCCCGGTTCCAGCAAAAATCCCACTAACAGCAAACTCGAAACAAAAAATCGATCGCAGCAAAGAAAACAGTCAGTCCCAGCTACAAATTACTGCCGTTCCAGCAAAAATCCCAGAAACAGCAAACTCCAAGGAAACTTGATTGTAGCAAAAAAAACAGCTTGTTCCAGCAACAAAGAATTCCGGTTCCAGCAAAAAAAGGTACCTAGAGAGCTCGCCACCCATCGCGTGCACGCACAGCCCCTGTCTCCAGTCGCCTTGGGCAACCAACCCCCTCCACTGCTGACACGGAGGAGTGGAATAGTGGGTTGGGCAAGACTTGTAAGGAGAGAAGGGGATGAGTTCGCCGGAGAAAGCCGACGGCGGCATAACATGGATGGGAAGCGGCTGAGAAGCTTTGAGTGCGCGGGGCGCGCGGAGGTGGTGGCCCTCGCCGGTGCTGCTGCCGGAGATGCGATTTGAGGATGGGATGGATGCTTGGGAAAGAAAGAATGGCTAGGAAGCGTTGAGAAGGTTCGCGTGAGTGGATAAGGTGCTGGCGTGCATGAGGATAAGTCAGCGTGGGATGTGAGTCACACGATGAAAAACAATCAGACGGCGCTCGTGCGACCGGCCGAGTTGTTAGCCGGTCGTCCGGCTGCAAGCATTTCCCATATATATATGATGATAAAAGCATCATACTATCTCCAAATCAAACCCACCTGAATTGGGTTTCCATTTTGCACTAGCCTTACATTTTCGTAAGTATATATGAATTCATGTTTGTTTTCCTATGAATGAAAGATACCACATGCTTGTGCGTATCCTAGAAAAAAGAATACATGAACACGTATTTGGTCTGGGCTTGAGTCCATTGTCCAGACCACTACAATTCTTTTTTTGTTGACACCTTGATACCCTAGCAATGTTGTTGAATTCACTAGTAGTCTTGGATTACCTACATTTTACAGCCCAGCAAGCTAGAGTGTCTTGGTCAGGTGTAACTTGTAACACCAGTAAATCACAAACATAAATAGGTCTCGACTGCTTCTAATTTCACCATGAATACATACAACAATTCTATATCTACAGAGAGACATAAGATTATTTCTTATATGTGTCAAAGAATTGACCGGTTTTGTGTTTGATGCAGTTCAACTTGAAGGTAAATGGGTCGCCAACCTTACCGGCCAAGGGGGAAAACCCTGGTGTTGTTGTCGCTTCAATGGCTCTCGCTGAAAAAAGTTGCAACAACTTGGGTTTGAACTGCATGGTCTGCGGTATCACAGCAAGCAGTCAGAAGAACATGCAAGATCACCTCAAAGGGAAAATTCATCTGAGGAAGACTGCCATGCTCACGCAGCCATATCCTAAGGAGAATGGGGTAAGGAATATGGTTTGGACTTTGCCAACACTACCCAAATTCAACAAAACAACATATGTGTTTTACGGTAGCATGGTTAACTATAATATTCAAAATTTCATAGGAGGCTGCTTGAATCAGTTGTCTTTCCAACTCATTTATTGACCACAATACTGCCTCCTTACAAATATGTAACACCCCCTCAAATTTTGAGCCTAACTTTGACTACAAATTTGACTAATAAAATCTGAGTTGTATGCCACAAAAAATATATCATTGATTTTGTATCTAAAAGAAGTTACAAATTCTATAGTTTTCGTGGCATATAGCTGACATTTTATTAGTCAAATTTATTGTTTAAGTTAGGCTCAAAGTTGGAGAGGGTCTTATATGCTTGAAAGTATGTATTATTCTTATCCTATTAGTGTATGCTCTTTCTTTTGTACACAAAAGGGCCCAAACTGTAAATCCAGTAATAATACAAGGCCAAGTGTATCATGATTTCTGGAACATATATAAAGAGGTCTCAAAGGCTATTTAAGCATGATTGCGGAGAAACCAATTTTATATGTTCTTACAAATGTCTTTGGTGCTAGTTTCTAGTCTAGTAGAGTGTTTGCATTCTTCCATTATCTTTGAACATTAAGAGGCGTGAGAAGTACGAGAGCTTGCGAGAAGGGATTTTCTAAACCTAGGGACATATGAACCCTATAGCCTTATATGGCTAAAAAACATTATTGTAGAAGTTTGATAAATACCAAATAAATCATGCTCATGGAGGATGGGTACAAGTATATGCATCTAAAATTTAAAACTTCAATATGACCTGTAACTCACCGTTCCTTGTTCATCTAGGTCTCATACAGTCATTTAAGTTTTAAAGTTTGCACGTGCATACTTGTATCCATCCCTAATTGCGTGATTTATGTCATAATTTTCTGAAACTTATGCGCATATTTTTAGGGTGTATAAGGTTCAGATGTACTCCCTTCATTCCATGACTGTTGTCTTGCTTTAAGTTCAAAAACATAGATTCATCGTCAATGCCACTTCAAAAACTTGGTATTTCAGGAAATCTCACTATCAATGTTGCAGAGAGGGATGTGCCACCAGTGTCTTTCCAAGTTTTGTGCTACTGCCATCTCAGTCCCTTTCCTGTCAATCTCTCCTTCCCTGGCCATATGATGTTTTGGTTTTGCACCGTCCCTTCAAACGGTTCAAATCGATCAACCTTGTTTGGTTTTATCCAACATTATATTTTGACATCTTGTCATTTATCAAGACGTGATCAGGAAAAACCAGGCAAGGTTGATCGATTTGAACGGTTTGAAAAGACAGCAAAACATGAAACATCACATGGTCAGAGAAGGAGAGAGTGATAGAAAAGGGACTGAGATGGCACTAGCACAAAGCTATGAAAACATTAGTGGCATATGTCTGAATACACCATTTTTGTTACAATGAGGGATTTTGCCTCTGTTCTTCCTCGGGTCTCCATAACCTAAACGAGTGTCTGCTTAGTGGAGTTTGTGTTTTTTTTCATGCAGGTCTGCTCAAAACCAAATGCATCAGCAGTCATGCTACCGGCCAAGCGGAAGAACTCCGACGTTGTCCCTGCTTCATCAACCCTTTCAGCTGGGCCAAGCAGCAAGAATCAGAAGCAAGACTTGACCTGCACGGCGACCAGCGAGAAGGGCGTGCAGGATTACCTCAAAGGGAAGGCTCACATGAATATGGCGGCCTCGCTTGCGCCTGGGGAAGCGGAGGAAGAGGCAGAGGTGGAAGGCGGCTACACGCCGTGGATGCTGACTATGGAAGTAGACAAAGGTGCAGACGCCGGAGATGGTGCTGCCAAAGCTGAAGAACAAGAGAAAGCTGATGCCGAGGGAGAAGGAGCCGTGGAGATCGACGGAGGCCCCGCCGTGACCGGCGAGGAGTATTACATCAAGGCGGAGGGCAAGCTGTTCGTCACGCTGCGCCAGGCGGACGGCAGCCTCTCGTGTGGTCTGTGTGGCGTGCACGGCTGTGACAAGCGCAGCATGATCAATCACATCTACACCAGGGACCACTGGCGCAGAGCCCGTCTCGCCGAGGAGAAGCGGGCATCGGAGGCAGCGCCAGAGGCGGTGAACAAAGACGGCGACGGCGTCCCGGTCACCGACGGAGAGGCTCATGTCGACAACTGATGGCAGTCGTGCGTGACTATATATATATGCATGGGACGGCGGTGTGTGCTGAACTTTGTAGTAGTGTACTGTATGTGTGCATGGGCAATTGAGACTCCAGTACAATTGTTGAGCCCTTGTGTGGGTTTGTGAGAGAACTTGAAACTATCTGAGCATTTCCTGCCAGTACAACTTGTTTTAGACTTCAAGTAGAATTTCCTTCCAAGTATTTCATGCCAGTATCTTTTGCTAGTATTTAACTTGTCAAATCAGACATGAAACTCAAGAATCATAGCTTTTGGCTGCTGAAAGATACCCAGGAGATACATCGACCATGTCACTACCGGGCATAGGCCGTATACCGGTATCACTAGTAGAAAACATGGCATTTGTCTCGGTTCGTAAGGGCCTTTAGTCCCGGTTCTTGAACCAGGACTAATGGATCGTTAGTAATACCTCCACCCTTTAGTCCCGGTTCTTACACGAACCAGGACAGATGGGCATCCACGTGGCCGCTGCGGGCAGCCCAGGCAGGGGGCCTTTGGTCCCTGTTGGTGACATAAACCGGGACCAAAAGGCTTCCACGCGTCAGCAGCTGGCTGGAGCTGATGTTTTTTTTAAAAAGTGGCTGGTTTAGGGGTTTTGGGGTTATTTTTAGGTTGTTATTAGCTAGCTAATAGAGAGAAGTGTCCTCTCTTATATCTTCGTCCTTGGTTTACCAACGCTACTGCTATGTTCTTTTCACCCGCTGATATAATAACTCATGCATGCTCGCATCATACAAATCATCATATATAATAACAAGTCCTACTAATCATGCATCATCATATAACTTCTACTCGTTATTACTAATAAGTCGTACGATCATCATCCTCATAGTCATCGAACCCAGCCCTACATAATTGTTCTTAGCATATGATCATCAGTATTAGGTAGGACCTAAACACCCTTAAGGTAAAATATCATAAAACAATATAGACCCTGACTCTCCATTATAAAGAATGGAGATCATTATGTCTCCAATTCTTGCGCTTCGCTGTCTTTTGCTTCCAAGAAGCTCCTTACGACTGTCCATACATTATTTCCATTCTTTGATTGTCATGTCTCCACTTCTTTTAGAAACCCGGTATGGACAGTTAAGATTCGTAGGAAGACCTGGTTGTATGTTCAAAACATGAAGGCTACCGTGCGTATACATCAGATGAGGCACACAATCATTCGGGATTATCTGTTGAAAAACATAGTAATAACTTCGTAGTTAGCAATGATGTACTAGTTTTAGAAGTATGCAAAAAGATGCACGGATGTCGTAATAGTAAAAAATCTTACCAGGGTATCTTCATGGTAGTTACCGTAGTTCAACACGTGCACTAGTGACACGTATTGACCATAATGTTGAGGAGTTCAATTGTAGACATTGTAATTCTCAAGATCAGTACAAAATGCAATTAGATGATTTTTCTCCTTATAAGTTAATTCGGAGCTATTGGTGTAGTGAAGTTTGTCTACCATCTTCCGCACATTCTTTGAAGAATGAAAATAAGCTGTCAATGGAAATAAGCTGTCAACTATTTTGAAATAAACAATATAAATTACTTAATAACTATGTTAAGCTCACATGGGAGAAGAATTGGAGGTGTATCCACAAGAACCCAAATCTCCATATTGTCTTGCTCGATTGTACGATCACCAAGATCCATGGTGACAAGCATACCCTCATCAAAACCATGCATCTTGCAAAGTGCTTTCCAATTTTTGCAACCAAAATGGGTTACACCCTCAGCATTGTACAACTTTACTTTAAAACCCACACCATGATGGGTCCTTAGGAGAATTTTTTTGGTTTCCATACTTTCATGGTCTTCAAAACCCATCCTCTCCAAGACACAGCGTCTTGCATAGCATGGGATAAGCTAGTCGAATTGGAAAAGATGAAAATACATGTTAAAATAGTTGAAGTCGTGCTTAATTCCGAAAAAAACTATTGTCCTCGCTGCGTACCGTATGAACATCGAAGGTCTCCTCGAGCTTAATGCTAAAGCGCCGATCTTCGTCCAGCTCAGTGAACCTGTCGCACATACCTCGGTCGTCGTGGCACCAGTCGCACTCCACCGGACGGTTTTCGTCGTCCGAGTACGACATTTCCGGCCTATGTTCATAATTCAAATATTAAACTTATTATTAATCACGGGTTGACTATCGGTGATGGTACGTAGCTCCTCCTTTCATTCCCGAGTGCATTATTACACCAAATTGTCTAGCACACGGGAATGAAGGAGAACTTTTCCAATATGAGCATTCAATAAGCAAAACCAAATCATAAAATAAGCAAAACCAAATCATAAAATAAGCAAAACCAAATCATAAAATAAAGTAGTATTCAAATTAGCATGCATTCAATTATAAGTAAAAGTACATCATTTCTTGTGTCCGTACATCGTCGAATATTATCACTAATATAGCATCACTAATACAGCTAGGACCGTAGCGCCCGACGGGTATCGTCGCGGGTGGTGGACACCCAAAGATAAGGAACCATCACAGGATCATAGCTCCAGTGAGATCCCTGAAGAATCTGCCAGGTATTGTCGAACCTGCCCTCCAATGCAACCATGTAGCGACGGACATGCTCGTCCTCCTCGCTGACACGGTGACGTACCACCTCCGCGGTGTCCGGAAGCCTCGGCACCGTCACTGGCCCACGCGACCGCCACCAAACAAGGATCGGGTCAACAACGGGCTGCCTCCTCACCAACCTACGTCCCTGGGAAGGTAGCACCTCCCAATACCAGCCCGGTGGAGCCCAGTCCCGAACATGGCCCTGATCAAGCAGGCCTCCACCGCCGAGTCAACGACGACGAGGATGCGGGATAGGCATCGCCGACGTCGATGCGGGAACTACTTCTATATATAGTTAAAAAAAGTAGTTTTATTAATTAAATCAACTAGTTCAACTACTAAGCACTTACTATAAATAAATAAATTAGTACTTACTAAAAACAAACTACTTCTATATATAGTAAAATAAAGTAGTTTATTAAATCAACTAGCTAGTTCAACTATATATGAATCACTTACTATAAATAAAATAAAGTAGTACTTACTAAAAATAAACTAGTTTAACTATAGTTCTATTATTTTTCTAACTAATTATATTAAACACTTTCTCTTCTTATTTTTTCCTTTTTCCTCTATTCTAAATATGAACATATTCATAAATGACTTATATCATTCACAATTTTCCTATACATACACAATAAATTAACAAAGAAAATACTATGAACAAAAAATCATTAAAATTCTATGAACAAAATTACAACAGAAAAAAATCATAAAAATTCTATCAACGGAAAAAAATCATAAAAATTTGACATATTCGATCTTTGCATATATATGAACATACAAACATGCATATTCAACAATAATATCACCAAAAAATCTATTAACAGAAAAAATCTAACACAATATGAACAAATTAATTACACAATATGAAAAAAATCTAACAGAAAAATCTATGAACTACACATTTAAATTACTACACATGTAATGAAAAAAATCTATGAACTACAAAAAAGTCTAAAAAAATCTAACAAAATTAACTACATATCTAAATTAACTACTAACATCAAATTAAATTAGTTGCTCACGGCGACGGCGACGGCGAGGTGCGGGGCGGCGCGGCGATGGTCGACGGTGAGGTGTGGCGTGGGCCGGGGTGGGGCGGCGACGACGTCGGGCGGCGCCTTGGGCAGGCGGCACGACGGCGTCGAGCGCGGCACGGACGGCGTCGGGCGGCGGAGACGAGGTGTGGCGACAGCTGGCTCGTTGTAACGCCGAACACACCCGCCGGTGGTCGTTACTCTGGCGGGATCTAGATCGCCCCACGATCAATACTAGTCTTTTCTGCGCACTTTGTCCTCACTCGTGCGCACCGGAGCAACTTCGGTCGGTCACCCATCTGAAACTACTCCAAGCTGAGCACGCTTAACTTTGGAGTTACGTCCAATGGGATCCCGAAAAGAAGGAATTCCTTATTGATATGAGTAGTCTATCATCCCTAATAAGCCGGCTATCACATACACCCACACTCGGAGGAACCGACGTCCTCGTCGGGCGGAGGAACGTTCCCTCTTGGCACAACCGTCGTGCATCCATCCGGTACATGTGCCATGCCGTGTGCCACGACGGGTCACAAACGTCATGAACAACATGACGCGCGCTGTCGCAACCATCCGTGTAACCGCGAGGGTCGGCTCGATACCAACTTGTAACGCCCGAACACACCGCCGGTGGTCGTTACTCTGGCGGGATCTAGACTGCCCCCACAGATCAATACTAGTCTTTTCTGCGACTTTGTCCTCACTCGTGCGCACCGGGAGCAACTTCACGGTCGGTCACCCATCTGAAACTACTCCAAGCTGAGCACGCTTAACTTTGGAGTTCTGTCCGAATGGGATCCCAGAAAAGAAGGAATTCCTTATTGATATGAGTAGTCTATCATCCCTAATAAGCCAGGCTATCACACTCGTGCAGCCTGCCGGCGTCGTGGATGGATTCGCCGCCGTCGGGGGAGAGGAGGAGGAGAGATCGAAGTGGGGATGGGCGGTTCTAAAATTTTCCTAAGTGCTACTTATATAGCAAAGGCTTTGGTCCCGGTTCGTGTCACAAACCGGGACCAATGCCCCCCTTTAGTCCCGGTTGGTGGCACCAATCGAGACCAAAGGCCTCTTTTCAGCAGCCCAAAGGGCGGGAAATAGAGACCTTTGGTCCCGGTTGGTGCCACAAACGGGGACTAAAGGGGGGTCATTGGTCCCGGTTGGTGCCACCAACCGGGACTAACGGCCTTGTGCTGCCCGCGTCGCGGCACGAAAGTTTAGTCCCATCTCGCTAGCTAAGGGAGCTCGAGAGTGGTTTATAAGCCCCAGTCCCGCTGCCCTCTCGAGCTCCTCTCTACTGCAGGCTTACGGGTCTAAAATCACTCTCTGTGCTTGTGGGCCTATCGGGCCTACTGCGGGCCTGCATTCTGGCCCTAGTAATGGGTTTCTAGTCGTATGCAGGCCGTGGTGGCCCGGTAGGTGGCACTTTTTTTAATTTTTCCCAGTTTTTTGCTTTCTTTTTTGTTTCTAATTACTTATTTATTTTCTTTTATGATAATTCTTTTTGCTATTAAAGTTTGTAACAAAATTCTAATTACGTATTTATTTTCTTTTATGATAATTCTTTTTTGCTTTTAATGTTTTGAACGGAATTCTAATTACTTATTTATTTTCTTTTATGATAATTCTTTTTGCTATTAAAGTTTGTAACAAAATTCTAATTACTTATTTATTTTCTTTTATGATAATTCTTTTTGCTTTTAATGTTTTGAACAGAATTCTAATTACTTATTTATTTTTCTTTTATGATAATTCTTTTTGCTATTAATGTTTGTAACTAAATTCTATATAATTTTAGTTTCAATAATACTAGAGGTTTATAAAAGCTTTTTAGTTGATTCATTTCATACCAGTTCTAAGGCTGTTACAAAGGCATTTTATTTGGTACAGGTTTTAAGGCTGGTGCCCGACGAGCACCTTTTAGTACCAGTTCGTGGCATGAACCGGTAAAAGAGTTTTTTAGTTGATTCTTTCTGCAGCTGTTTTTTAGTCCCACCTCGCCTAGCGAGAGGCACTCGCAGCAGTTTATAAGCCCTGAGTGTAGAGACGATGAAGGGAGACGTGCAGTGCTCACCTGCACGTTGGCCTGAAGCTAAGCAACGTGCAGGTGAGCATTGCGCCTCTCTTTCATTTTGGCATGGTATATATAGGCATATCATTGGTCCCGGTAGGTGGCATGAACCGGTTGGTGGCATGAATAGTTAAAATTTGAATTCTTTGAAATTTGTGTGAATCACAAGTTTGTGATTAACTTTACTAAAAAAATGAGCATAGATGCGCCTATAGAGAGAATTCAACCTAAATTCATAATAAATTTCTATGAATTTCAGAGAAATTCTGTATGAATTTAGGTCAAATTCCCTGTATAAGGGCATCTATTTTCACTTTGAGAGAAGCTCAACAAGGCAGAGAGGGAGGGGCTTATAAACCGGTGTGAGCGCCCTTCGGTTGGCGAGGTGGGACTAAACTCTGACTGCAACGAGGACCAACCGTTTAGTCCAGGTTTGTGGCACAAACCGGGACTAATGGGCAGCCTGTTGTCCCGGTTCAAGCCACCAACCGGGACCAATGGTGGTTGGCCAGGAGCGAGGCCCATTGGTCCCGGTTCGTCCCACCAACCGGGACCAAAAGGTCCAGACGAACCGGGACCAATGGCCCACGTGGCCCGGCCGGCCCCCGGGGCTCACGAACCGGGTCCAATGCCCCCATGGGTCCCGGTTCTGGACCTAACCGTGACTAATGGGCTGACCCGGCCTAGACCTTTGCCCCCTTTTCTACTGGTGTATACACCTACGCCGACGGCTACCATCGGCATAGTCCCGTCGGCGTGGATCTCGACGGCATAGTCTTGTCATACCTTCGGCATAGAGATGTATGCCGACGGTACAGAAAACCACCAGACGGCAACTGACGGCACCCTCACCGAGTGTGACCAACCAGAGGAGGCAACGTGGCAAGGATAAGCCGACGTCCCTAGCTGTCGACTTATCCTTGCCACGTGGCCTCCTCTGGTTGCTTCTGGCAAAGGGGTATGCCGACGGCATGGCCGTCGGCATACCCTGGCCACGTGGTGGTCTCTGGTTGTTTCTAACAGCGGGATATGTTGTAGGGATAGCTTTTGTAGGGATAGCTAGCTTTCTTTGGCCATGATATTTTGAGAAGACATGATTGTTTTGTTAGTATGCTTGAAGTATTACTGTTTTTATGTCAATATTAACCTTTTGTTTTGAATCTTTCAGATCTGAACATTCATGCCACAATAAAGAAAATTACATCGATAAATTTGTTAGATAGCATTCCACATCAAAAATTCTGTTTTTATCATTTACCTACTCGAGGACGAGCAAGAATTAAGCTTGGGGATGCTTGATACTTCTCCAACGTATCTATAATTTTTTATTGTTCCATGCTATTATATTATCTGTTTTGGATGTTTTATATGCATTAATATCCTATTTTATGTTATTTTTGGGACTAACTTATTAACTAAGAGCCCAGTGTCAGTTTATGTTTTTTTTGCCTATTTTAGAGTTTCGCAGAAAAGGAATACCAAAAGGAGCCCAAACGGAATGAAACTTTCGCGGTGATCTTTCTTATACCAGAAGCAAACCAGAAGACTTGGAGATGAAGTCGGAGACGCAACAAGGTGGTCACGGGGGTGGAAGGTGCGCCCACGGGGTAGGGCACACCCTCTGCCTCGTGGGCCCCTCGTGGGTCTCCTGACCTATCTCCTTTGCTTATATATACTCTTATACCCTGAGAACAGCCAGGGGAGCCACAAAACCACTTTTCCACCGCTGCAATCTTCTATACCCGTGAGATCCCATCTAGGGACCTTTTTCGGTGTCCTGCCGGAGGGGGATTCGATCACGGAGGGCTTCTACATCAACACCATTGCCTCTCCAATGAAGGGTGAGTAGTTTACTTCAGACCTTCGAGTCCATATCTACTAGCTAGATGACTTCTTCTCTCTCTTTGATTCTCAATACCATGTTCTCCTCGATGTTCTTGCAGATCTATTGGATGTAATATTCTTTTGTGGTGTGTTTGCCGAGATCCGATGAATTGTGGATTTATGATCAGATTATCTATGAATATTATTTGAGTGTTCTCTGAATTCTTATATGCATGATTTGATATTTTTGCAAGTCTCTTCGAATGATCGATTTAGTTTGTCCTACTAGATTGGTTTTTCTTGCAATAGGAGAAATGCTTAGCTTTGGGTTCAATCTTGTGGTGTCCTTTCCCAGTGACATAGGGGCAGCAAGGCATGTATTGTATTGTTGCCATCGAGGATAAAAAGATGGAGTTTTCGTCATATTGCTTGAGTAAATTCCTCTACATCATGTCATATTACTTAATGCATTACTCCGTTCTTTATGAACTTAATACTCTAGATGCATGCTGGATAGCGATCGATGTGTGGAGTAATAGTAGTAGATGCAGAATCGTTTCAGTCTACTTGACACAGATGTGATGCCTATGTTCATGATCATTGCCTTAGATATCGTCATAACTTTGTGCTCTTCTGTCAATTGCTCGGCAGTAATTTGTTCACCCACAGTAATATTTGCTATCTTGAGAGAAGCCACTAGTGAAACCTATAGCCCCCGGATCTCTTTTCCATTATTAAATCTCTTTTCGATCATATAAGTTCTCTTTGACATCATACTAGTTTCCAATCTACTATTTTGCAATCTTTTACTTTCCAATCTAAAAACCAAAATTACCAAAATTATTTACTTTACCGTTTATCTATCTCTATCAGATCTAACTTTTGCATGTAGCCGTTAAGGGATTGACAACCCCTTTACCGTGTTGGGTGCAAGTTGTTGATTGTTTGTGCAGGTATTCGGTGACTTGTGCGTTGTCTCCTACTGGATTGATACCTTGGTTCTCAAACTGAGGGAAATACTTACTCTACTTTGCTGCATCACCCTTTCCTCTTCAAGGGAAAAACCAACGCAAGCTCAAGAGGTAGCATCTCACTCCATGTAAAGGGCTCGTCCAGTGGCCTCAAGTCAATTTGATCATAGAGTTGCCGCAGGTCCAGAGTTAACAGGGAGGGAGAGTATGCCCCGAAAATAATGTTGGTGAAGTAATCTGTGGCAATTGCAAGCTTATCCAGATCATTGAAGAACTCAATGTCGTCCTTCATAAGCATACTGATCTTGTTATTCCTGTGCTGGCAGTTGGCGGCAGCATGGAAGAACCTTGTGTTCTTGTCTCCCAGGGTGCAGCCTCTTATCTTTGCCCGTCGTCTCCAAAAGCTGGTCTGCCACAAAATTAGTTGATGTGCTTTCATGTTGACATGCTTCCTCATGGCGAACTCGAGCTTGGAGAGGTGCCTCCTCTCCTCAACAGCGTCCAGGTACTGTACAACGTGCTTGCAGTTCTCAAGAAGAACCTACAACAGTGCTCTGGCACGATGCCATTTTATGACCATGGCCCTTTCTCGCCTGAACTTGAAGTTGGATTAGAGTTGATGTGGCAGGAAAGGTCCTAGTAACTTTTCCCCAACCATTTTCTTCTTCTCCGACATTCATACGTGTTTGCTCGCCAGCATCACACATGGAGTCATAGTCTACGAACTTTTTCTTAACACAATACAGAAGTAGTGTCACAACCTCGGCTACATCTGGAGGCCCATCAGTAACTACCGGCATGGCACGATCTAAGAGCAAGAGAAGGCCCAGCTCTAGGTTTGACCCAACCACCTGGGAGATGTAAAGACTGAAAGGCTCTTTCTTGTTCCCACTCCTCCTTCCTCCAGCCCCCCCTCTATTCTTCCTCTCCTCTCCCAAACTTCTCTAGATTTGTATTGTGAGAGAGACAATCGAATCAACTTAGATCGGGTACGTAACATGTAGATGCTCACAACACGCACATACACTCAATCCTATGAACGCACACACACTCTATCCCTATGAGCACCTCTAAAATATTGAGCTAGAATAACATCTTGAGATTGACAAAGTAATCAAAGACGCATTCGTAGTTGACGGGAACTTCTTCCCCCGTTGAATGCACATCGCCGAAAGGTTTGAAATCAATCCAGAATAGTGGGACCACTATTGTCAAGTCTAAGAATTGAACCCTGGTGGGTTGGTTTGATCACAAATAACCTAACCATCTGAGTTAACACTCTATGAAACCCCATGCCACCAATATGACGCCGTTGATAAAAAATAGTGATGGCTTTGGCAGCCCACGTCACTCGAAATACAAATATTGTAATACAAATATTGATGGCATGCCACGTGTCCGTCGCCAACAATAATATTTGATCATGAGGGACATGCCATGTTAGCGCCACACACTGGCCTCCATGGTGATGACTTGTTCCACCCCCGACGGGTCGACGACTACCCGCTGTTGCACCGAAGAATGTCCACCTCGTGGTTGCGTTCGCCACCGGCAGGAGCAAAGTGAAGCGACAAATAGACCACTATGGGCGGCACCTCGCTTGCAGCATAAACCTGTGAACTTACAAGAAAAGGCGACCGTCTTAAGAAAAAGACCAAAATACCCACGAAGAACACTGACCCGACACGACAGATAATTGAAGTTGAATGTCCCGTCCAATCAACCGTACGACCACAGTCGGCACCCGAACATCCGGTTGGGCAGAGAAACTAGGAAGAAGTCTCTTGAACTTGCTAAGTAGCACATGTGATGCGAAGCCAACGCCCCGACCCAGATGACACACACACAAACACACACACACACACACACACACACACACACACACACACACACACACACACACACACACACACACACACAGCAGGGCATGGGCAGATGCATCTGACAGGCATACCTGACTCGCTCGTCGCGTGCGGGATAGTTGCTACCTCTTGAGCATGCATTGGTTTTCCCTTGAGGAGGAAAGGGTAATGCAGCAAAGTAACGTAAGTATTTCCCTAAGTTTTTGAGAACCAAGGTATCAATCCAGTAGGAGGTTACACGCAAGTCACCTTGTACCTACACAAACAAATAAGAACCTTGCAACCAAACGCGATAAAGGGGTTGTCAATCCCTTCACGGCCACTTGCAAAATTGAGATGTGATAGAGATAATAAGATAAATATTTTTGGTATTTTTGTTGTATAGATTGAAAAGTAAAGATTGCAAAATAGTAAACGAGATGCAATGTAAATAAAAGAGATATAGTACGATGGAAAAGAGACCTGGGGGCCACAGGTTTCACTAGTGGCTTCTCTCAAGATAGCATATCTTACAGTGGGTGAACAAATTACTGTCGAGCAATTGATAGAAAAGCGCATAGTTTGAGAATATCTAGGTATGAACATGTATATAGGCATCACGTCTGTGACAAGTAGATCGAAACGATTCTGCATCTACTACTATTACTCCACACATCGACCGCTATCCAGCATGCATCTAGAGTATTAAGTTCATAAGAACAGAGTAACGCATTAAGCAAGATGACATGATGTAGATGGATAAACTCAATAAATATGATATAAACCCCATATTTGTATCCTCGATGGCAACAATACAATACGTGCCTTGCTGCCCCTGCTGTCACTGGGAAAGAACACCGCAAGATTGAACCCAAAGCTAAGCATTTCTCCTATTGCAAGAAAGATCAATCTAGTAGGCCAAACCAAACTGATAATTCGGAGAGACTTGCAAAGATATCAAATCATACATATAAGAATTCAGAGAAGAATCAAATATTGTTCGTAGATAATCTTGATCATATACCCACAATTCATCGGATCTCGACAAACACACCGCGAAAAGTATTACATCGAATAGATCTCCAAGAAGATCGAGGAGAACTTCGTATTGAGAATCAAAGAGAGAGAAGAAGCCATCTAGCTAATAACTATGGACCCGAAGGTCTGTGGTAAACTACTCACACATCATCGAAGAGGCTATGGTGTTGATGTAGAAGTCCTCCATGATCGATTACCCCTCCGGTGGAGCGCCGGAAAAGGCCCCAAGATGGGATCTCACGGGTACAGAAGGTTGTGGCGGTAGAAATAGGGTTCGTGGTGCTCCTGGATGTTTTCGGGGTATATGAGTATATATAGGCGAAAGAAGTAGGTCGGTGGAGCCACGAGGGGCCCATGAGGGTGGGGGCGCGCCTACCCCCTGGGCGCGCCCTCCTACCTCGTGGCCGCCGCGTTGCTTCCTTGACGTCCACTCCAAGTCTCCTGGATTGCATTTGTTCCAAAAAGATTCTCCCGAAGGTTTCATTCCGTTTGGACTCCGTTTGATATTCCTTTTCTGTGAAACACCGAAATAGGCAAAAAAACAACAATTTGCAATGGGCCTCTGGTTAATAGGTTAGTCCCAAAAATAATATAAAAGTGCATAGTAAATCCCATTAAACATCCAAAACAGATAATATAATAGCATAGAACAATCAAAAATTATAGATACGTTGGAGACGTATCAAGCATCCCCAAGCTTAATTCCTGCTCGTCCTCGAGTAGGTAAATGATGAAAACAGAATTTTTTATGTGGAATGCTACCTAACATAATTTTCAAAGTAATTCTCTTTATTGTGGAATGAATATTCAGATCCAAAAGATTCAAGATAAAAGTTTAATATTGACATAAAATAATAATACTTTAAGCATGCTAACCAAGCAGTTTATGTCTTATCAAAATAACATAGCCAAAGAAATCTTATCCCTGCAAAATCATATAGTTTGGCAATGCTTTATTGTCGTGACACAAAATGCTCCCATCATGCACAACCCTGGTTTCAGCCAAGCAATTGGTTTATACTTTTTAATGCGCTTCAGCCTTTTCAACCCTCACGCAATACATGAGCGTAAGCCATGGACATAGCACTATGGGTGGAGTAGAGTATGATAATAGGGATTATGTGAGAAAACAAAAAAACAGAAAGTCTCACATTGACGCGGCTAATCAACAGGCTATGGAGATGCCCATCAATTGATGTCAATACGAGGAGTAGGGATTGCCATGCAACGGATGCACTAGAGCTATAAATGTATGAAAGCTCATCAACAGGCTATGTGCATCCAACTTGCCTGCTCACGAAGACCTAGGGCATTTTGAGGAAGCCCATCACTGGAATATACAAGCCCAGTTCTATAATGAAAAATTCCCACTAGTATATGAAAGTGACAAAATAAGAACATCTCTATCATGAAGATCATGGTGCTATTTTGAAGCACAAGTGTGGAAAAAGGATAGTAACATTGTCCCTTTTCTCTTTTTCTCTCACTTTTTTTATTTGGGCTTCTTTGGCCTCTTTTTTTTTCTTTTTTTTCACTTTTTTTTTATTTCGTCCGGAGTCTCATCCCGACTTGTGGGGGAATCATAGTCTCCATCATCCTTTCGTCACATGGGAGAATGCTCTAATAATGGAAATCATCACACTTCTATTTATTTACAACTCAAGAATTACAACTCAATACTTAGGACAAAATATGACTCTATGTGAATGCCTCCGGCGGTGTACCGGGATATGCAATGAATCAAGAGTGACATGTATGAAAGAAATATAAAGGTGGCTTTGCCACAAATACAATGTCAACTACATGATCATGCAAAGCAATATGACAATGATGGAGCGTGTCATAATAAACGGAACGGTGGAAAGTTGCATGGCAGTATATCTCGGAATGGCCATGGAAATACCATAATAGGTAGGTATATATGGTGGCTGTTTTGAGGAAGATATAAGGAGGTTTATGTGTGATAGAGCGTATCATATCACGGGGTTTGGATGCACCGGCGGAGTTTGCACCAACTCTCAAGGTGAGAAAGGGCAATGCACGTTACCGTAGAGGCTAGCAAATTGCGGAAGGGTAAGAGTGTGTATAATCCATGGACTCACATTAGTCATAAAGAACTCATATACTTCTTGCAAAAGTTTATTAGCCCTCGAAGCAAAGCATTACTACGCATGCTCCTTGGGGAAGGGTTGGTAGGAGTTAACCATCGCGCGATCCCGACCTCCACTCATAAGGAAGGCAATCAAAGAACACCCCATGCTTCAAATTTGTCACACAACGTTCACCATACGTGCATGCTACGAGACTTGCCAACATTAACACAAGTATTTCTCAATTTCATAATTATCCAACTATCATGACTCTAACATTACCACCTTTATATCTCAAAACAATTATCAAGTATCAAATTTATCATAGTGTTTAATGCACTCCATATGAAAGTTTTTATTTTACCCAACTTGGATGCCCATCATATTAGGACTAATTTTATAACCAAAGTAAATTACCATACTGGTCTAAAAGACTCTCAAAATAATATAAGTGAAGCATGAGAGATCAATAATTTCTACAAAATAAAACCACCACCATGCCCTAAAAAGGTATAAGTGAAGCACTAGAGCAAAATTATCTAGCTCAAAAGATATAAGTGAAGCACATAGAGTATTCTAATAAATTCTGATTCATGTCTGTCTCTCTCCAAAAGGTGTGTACAACAAGGATGATTGTGATAAACTAAAAAGCAAGGACTCAAATTATACAATACGCTCCAAGCAAAACACATATCATGTGGTGAATAAAAATATAGCCTCAAGTAAAGTTACCGATAGACGAAGACGAAAGAGGGGACGCCTTCCGGGGCATCCCCAAGCTTAGGCTTTTGGTTGTCCTTAAATTTTACCTTGGGGTGCCTAGGGCATCCCCAATCTTAGGGTCTTGCCACTCCTTATTCCAAAATCCATCAAATCTTTACCCAAAACTTGAAAACTTCACGACACAAAACTCAATAGAAAATCACATGAGCTCCGTTAGTGCAAGAAATCAAACCACCACTTTAAGGTACTATAATGAACTCATTCTTTATTTATATTTGTGTTAAACCTACTGTATTCCAACTTCTCTATGGTTCATACCCCCCGATACTATCCATAGATTCATCAAAATAAGCAAACAACACACGAAAAATAGAATATGTCAAAAACAGAACAGTCTGTAGCAATTTGTAACTCTCGAATACTTCTGGAACCCTGAAAAATTCTACCAAATTATGAATTCCTATTTAATTCGTTTATTAATCTTCTGCAAAAAGAATCAACTAAAAAGCACGTTTCTGTGATTTATGAAAACTAATCTCATGCGCGCAAAAGTTTCTGTTTTTCAGCAAGATCAAATTAACTATCATCGTAGGTTATCCTAAAGGTTTTACTTGGCACAAACACTAATTAAAACACAACACCACATCTAACAAGAGGCTAGATGAATTATTTATTACTAAACAGGAACAAAAGGTAAAGAACAAAAATAAAATTGGGTTGCCTCCCAACAAGCGCTATCGTTTAACACCCCTAGCTAGGCATAAAAACAAGAATAGATATAGGTATTACCATCTTTGGTTGGCAATTCTTCAATTGAACACTTATAATGCTTAGGAGTTTCCTTCTTTTTATTAATGATCAAACTCCTAGGCAAGAAATCAAGAAATTCATTTGTAGCAAAAGGTTCCTTAATGATAGCGAAAAAGTTGGGGTGAACACTTATTGATTTGAGATCCGCAGTTTCTCTAGAAGATCCACCCTTATTTTTAGGAACATACGTAAATTTAGCAACTTTGGTAGTAGGAGGGTTTGAAGTATTTCTCACGGCAGAAAAAGCAGAACCTAAGTTGGTAATAATATCCTCAAGTTTATCAATTCTAGTGGAATTGATCTAATTCTCCGTCAACTATGGGTTCTTTTTCTTTAATACTTTCAGAGTAACTCCTACCTTAGATCCAAATTGGTTAATTTGGTTGTGGATCTTTTTATGCAAATTCTCAATCAACTTCATAGTGGCAACTTTATTTTCAATAATTTCAAGTCTTTGCATCACGTGTTCCAAAGTTAAAATAGTTCCATTAACCAAACGAGGTCGTGAGCCAAACAAATCTATCATAGCCTTATAAGAATCAAAAGTATGGCTACCCAAGAAATTCCCTCCGGTAATGGTGTCAAGAATATTTGTTCCAAGGAGTGATGCCTACAGAAAAATTGCGAAGAAGAACAGAAGTAGATTGCTTCCTAGTGGATCTATTCTGAGCATTGCAAATTCTGTACCAAGCATCTTTTAAATTTTCTCCCTCCTTTGTTTAAAATTAAGAACTTCATTCTTGGGAATACTAACAATGATAGAAGGATTGGACATGACGGCGAAACAAACGGTCTAACACACAGACACACAAGAAGCAAGCAAAAAGAGATGAATGGAAAAAGGGCGAATAAAACGGCAAGTCTGAAGTGGGGGAGAGGAAAACGAGAGGCAAATGGCAAATAATGTAATGCGAGGGATAAGAGTTTGTGATGGGTACTTGGTATGTCTTGACTTGTGCGTAGATCTTTCCGGCAACGATGCCAGAAATCGGCGAGTTGTCGAGAGATCAAATCTTGACTTGTCTTGGCGTAAGCTTCCCCGGCAACGGTGCCATAAATTCTTCATGCTACCTCTTGAGCATGTGTTGGTTTTCTCTTGAAGAGGAAAGAGTAATGCAGCAAAGTAGCATAAGTGTTTCCCTTAGTTTTTGAGAACGAAGGTATCAATCCAGTAGGAGGTTACACGCAAGTCACCTTGTACCTGCACAAACAAATAAGAACCTTGCAACCAACGCGATAAAGGGGTTGTCAATCCCTTCACGGCCACTTGCAAAAGTGAAATCTGATAGAGATAATAAGATAAATATTTTTGGTATTTTTATTGTATAGATTGAAAAGTAAAGATTTTAAAATAGTAAACGAGATGCAATGTAAATAAAAGAGATATAATACGATGGAAAAGGGACCCGGGGGCCATAGGTTTCACTAGTGGCTTCTCTCAAGATAGCATATCTTACGGTGGGTGAACAAATTACTGTCGAGCAATTGATTGAAAAGCGCATAGTTATGAGAATATCTAGGCATGATCATGTATATAGGCATCCCGTCCGTGACAAGTAGATCAAAACGATTCTGCATCTACTACTATTACTCCACACATCGACCGCTATCCAGCATGCATCTAGAGTATTAAGTTCATAAGAACAGAGTAACACATTAAGCAAGATGACATGATGTAGAGGGATAAACTCAAGCAATATGATATAAACCCCATCTTTTATCCTCGATGGCAACAATACAATACGTGCCTTGCTGCCCCTGCTGTCACTGGGAAAGGACACCGCAAGATTGAACCCAAAGCTAAGCACTTCTCCTATTGCAAGAAAGATCAATCTAGTAGGCCAAACCAAACTGATAATTCGAAGAGAATTGCAAAGATATCAAATCATACATATAAGAATTCAGAGAAGAATCAAATATTGTTTATAGATAATCTTGATCATAAACCCATGATTCCTCGGATCTCGACAAATACACCGTAAAAAGTATTACATCGAATACATCCCCAAGATGATCGAGGAGAACTTTTTATTGAGAATCAAAGAGAGAGAAGAAGCCATCTAGCTAATAACTATGGACCCGAAGGTCTGTGGTAAACTACTCACACATCATCGGAGAGGCTATGATGTTGATGTAGAAGCCCTTCGTGATCGATTCCCCCTCCGGCGGAGCGCCGGAAAAGGCCCCAAGATGGGATCTCACATGTACAGAAGGTTGCGGCAGTAGAAATAAGGTTTCGTTGTGCTCCTAGATGTTTCCGGGGTATATGAGTATATATAGGCAAAAGAAGTAGGTCAGTGGAGCCACGAGGGGCCCACGAGGGTGGGGGGGGGGGGCACGCCTACCCCCCTGGGCGCGCCCTCCTACCTCGTGGCCGCCTTGTTGCTTCCTTGACGTGCACTCCAAGTCTCCTGGATTGTGTTTGTTCCAAAACGATTCTCCCGAAGGTTTTCATTCCGTTTGGACTCCGTTTGATATTCCTTTTCCGCAAAACACTGAAATAGGCAAAAAAATAGCAATTTGCACTGGGCCTCCGGTTAATAGGTTAGTCCCAAAAATAATATAAAAGTGCATAGTAAAGCCTATTAAACATCCAAAACAGATAATATAATAGCATGGAACAATAAAAAATTATAGATACGTTGGAGACGTATCAACAATGCATGCACCCGCGACCATAAGACCCCATGACGGTGTCCCTGGACTGCACCCATGGTCCACTCGTGATAGACCCGGAGGCAAGTCGTCCGGTGCAAGCTGTCCATGCAGATCAAACGGCGCAGAGAGTTCGCATGAATGGCGTCGAGGGCCTCCCCCTGCGCGTGCAAGGCAACATGCGAGGGTGGTGCGGCGGATGCCCCACCTGTCGTGGCTAAACTAGCCCGGCGTGTTTGAAGACACCAACAGGCGGGTCCAATTGGCCCATCACAAGCGGGACCTCACACGCGGGTGCGTCGAAAAACCCACACGATGGTCGACCCGTGTGTACCCGCTATCCACCTCTCATGGACCCTCGAGGCGGGTTGCCTGGATGCGCATTGTCCAGGCAAATCAGACGCCGCAGAGACACCCCAAGAGCCCCCCGTGGCATGCCACCTGGGAACGGACGCCACGGAGGGCACTTTCGCCCAGGAAGCCTCCATGAGATGGGTACTCCAACATCCTTTATAGGAGTGATGATTTAGTCCGTAGGTGTAGTGTAACTGTTTTAACGGTGGGTGCATTTTATCCTCGTGGGTATGAGCATGGTACACGTGCCAATCACTGTACTTGAAAAAGTAAATAGAATGGCTTTTTTGCCCTCAATGTTTTTGATGCAATCAGTAAAGCTACAACTACTAGCCCTAGCATCAAATAAACCTTCTTCCTGTTTTTATACTAGAGCTGTGAGTGGTGACATGACCCACACAAACAAATATGCAGACTGTCTCTCCTTCTGTTTGCCCGAGCTTCATGTCTTGGAAGTGAGAGAAAACCCGTCGCAATTGCTATTTTGACACAACCATGCTTATGTATGAGCGTCATTGGGAAAAAAGACTCCACCTCCATGACATCTTTAGGGATATCCCATCATTAGCCTCAAGTCTGTCCATGTTACCAGGATGTGCTTCACTCCTTGACACATGCTTGCACCGATTGCTTTGACTTGTGATGGAACATGATTCGATTGCTTCTCATTGCATCCTGGTCGCTCGCTGGTGTTGGAGTGCTTGGGTCACACATGTGGCGATGCAGCTGGGTTCATAGTGGATGGCCAAGCCATGCACGTATGCATCCGTGCGTGGAGCCCAAGCCATGGACGTATGGATGTGCACACCCTCAGAGTATTTGGCTCTCGTTCTTCCTGGTGAGGTGGGTGCATGGAGTTTATGACGCAGAGGGATGGACGCGGCGTCCTGGACTCATCGGAGCAGTCTGGTCGGCACACGAGCGAGGCTGGTGGTGCCATCTCTGATGCACGTGAGGTGCTTGATGTAATACCCCAGCCAGAGCAGAGGAGAAATAAGAAGACTAAGTCAACATGCCCGCATGGCCCTGATGGGCGGGCCCCACCAGTTAGAATCATCACCAAAGAAATTAGAAGGATAATTGGTTTGATGCCAACATTTGGCATTGCCAATACTTGGCAAACCAACAATTGACAATATCAAAAGTTATCGAAAATTGGTAATTTCTTATGAGGTTGGCAAGTAAACTTTGGTAACCAACCAAGCACTAGCCCATATGTCGCATCAAACCAGTCAGTCTCTAGGTCCATGGTTAATGCCTTTTCTTTTCTGTTGTTAAATATCGTGTTCGGTGCAGTTCGTCACCAAATGTACTGTGTTGTTGTTTTTCTCCTAGTGACGCATGTATTGGTTGTTCTTTTTTTTCCATTTCACTCCGTCTCAGGATGTAACTTTTTTTCTTTTGCGTGTGTGATGCAAGGTTTGTGCCAATGTGTGCCCCAATGTCTTCCAAATTGGGCATCACTTTGGGAGGGCAAGAGCCTATTCCTAGACGGGTAGCATGGAGTCGATTCAGGATGCCATTGATAGTTGGTGAGAATACAATGCACACCATGATATTTTATTTTATGATTAGGAGTTTGTGGCCTGCCAATTATCCCCACCACTATATTCAAGTTCTTGCAAGATGTTCGGATTCGAATTTTTTTCCTGAATGTATTATTGACATTTTTATGATGTAGGGCACATGTTCAGGTTGTTGCATTGAACTTTCTTATGTAGCTCCCTTTTTCTTTTTGCCAAGCTTCTCATTTTTCATCTGTAAATGATGATGTAGCTGATGCTGACGAACTGTAGAGTACACAGACCGAACTGTAAAACATTCAGAATGTTCTCTCAAAAAAAATTCAGAATGTAACATCAAGTATATATAATGTACATTTACACCTAGGCAACTTGAGACCCATCTTCTCTTCTCCCATCCGTGTGCAGATGAATTCCGGGGCAAATTTCCTTTGGCAGTAGACTGGCCGTCAACCCCCGACACACACCGGTGTCGGACTGCAGCAACATCTGCCAAAGGAGACCCTGCCCAGCAATTCAGCTGCACATCTTCTACACAGTCATGATTACAGCCAACTCTCCCTCCCCTCGTGCGGAACTCTGTTTCATCCGGGGAGCACACATGGTTAGTGATCACCCTGCAACAGGGGCATTTATACCCATTCTGGTCCTGCATGGTGCACCTTTCTGAGCTCTGGCTGCAAAGGCACAATGAGGATCGAACCGAGGATATACTATAGGACAATGCCAAGCCTAGACTGAATGATGCTTCATACAAGGCTGAATAGGAGAGGCCATTGCAATGCATGGGTGGTCAAGCTCATTTCCTGTAAAGAAGAATCAGATACCTGTAAGAAATCAGGTTATGGCATCTCGTCGGTCGATCTGCTTAGCTCGGTACAATCGTAAAAACTAGTCTCTAATTCAGCGTCCTAATCTAACATCATGCAGAAAGCTTGACGACCTAATGTACAAATAGACAATCAGCCAGAGCTTTGCGACCCTTGCTCTATTTCTTTTTGCGGGATATGCGAGCTCTAATTCTGTGTATCGATCTAATGATGGGTAGTGTCCTGTAAATTCCATCGGCTAACTTTTAATGATGTGTAGTTTCCCATAAATTTTTATTGAGCATGATTATCAAAAATCACAAATAAGTAACACGCCAGACCTTAGTTCAAAGATATTTAGAACCGTTTTCCTAACAATTGTGCGGACACCATGCTAGTTTTCGTTAAAGGGCCGGGCATGACTATTAGCACAGTAATAGCAAGTCCAAGCAATATAACAGGATTGTACACCTGTGAATACGCAAATCTTGTAGTGTGTTGGTTTCCACAAATGGTTTTCACTTCCAGTGAGATATCAATGAGAATCACTGAATTTCAGTAGACACTAAAATAATTACCTTTCGGTTAAAATATTTCAACAATGTCAGTAGTGCACAGGAATTTTAATAATTTTCAAAATACTTTTCAGAAATTCCAAATATTTGGTTGAATTCAAATGAATGTTTTGGCCGTTTGGAGAAAATGCAAACGGAGATCACTAAATTCACTGCCGTAATTTTGATTGTTGCTGAAATATTTCTGAAATTCAAAGTGAAAACCATATGGACCATATGTTTTTGGTGGCAACAACTACATGTACAAATATCGTTGCAAAAAAGTGTTTTATGCAGTACACCAAAAAGTCACAACAATAACGATGTTTGTCCATAAGCATGTTGGCACAAAAAATATAACATGTTTATTTACTATACTTGATGGTCAAACACTTAGTAATGAAAGTGATACTACAAAGTGTAGTATTACAGTGATAACATCTCAAGAAATATCATAAGCTAGTCTAATTACGCTATGTATGGAAGTTTTATTTATTTCGGTCAGCTGGTGCTCCAACCACAGATGGCGTGACGCCGTGACCGTCGCAACCTATGAAGTCAAGGGGTGGAGGTCCGCGGCGGTCTGACGATTGGCAAGGGGAACGTGAGGAGGAGTGGCGCGCCACATTGAGTTTGTTGCGCGACGCGAGAGATACAGAAGGCGCGAGGAGGAAAACATGGTGCAAGGGGGAAAGATCACGGTCGAGGGGTGACTTGCGCCTAGCGCGCGCCTTTATTATTCCCCCAAGATCACATCACCGTCATAAAGTTGGAACGAAATCGTGGAAAGGCGAAAGGCAACACGAGATGCTAGCGAGAAAGGAAATTGGATATCCGAGAGCATGTTCTTTGGATGGACTCTGCACGATCTCGCGCGTGGAGACTCGTCCGTGCTCTTCGGTTCGGTGGCTGCAACTTTGCTCCGACGTTCAGACGTGGCCGCACGACAGGTTAGTGATATACTGCTAAATACTCCATAGACTTCATCGAAGTTTAACTTTCAGATTTGGACTTTACTCTGTAATAATGCAATATGTATTCCAGATTTGGGCCAAAGTAAACGTGATCTAGCAGCAGACTGATCCCTGAGCCACGATTGCTGCTTTCTGGGGTAGATTCTGCAGATTTATTCCTCTCAACTGAGACCACTGGAATAAATAAGGACGGAATATAGCACGAGCAAGAAAGGCGGGTGATACGTAGGATATCCGAGAGCATGTCCCCCGGTGGTTCTTGGTTCCTCAGTTTTGCAGAGACTCATCTCGGTCTCTCCGATCTGACGGTCGTGATTTGCTCCCTGAGCCCAGAGAGCACGGATGAAAGGGGTCGCACTCGCACGGGCTTCATCGAAGTTAGCTTTCAGAGCCTGCAGATTTTCGAACTTTTATTTTTCTGGAATGCAGTTTTTTTTTTTTGAAATTGTATAGACCAGGAGATATCAGTGAAGCATGTCGAAGTTTTCAAAAATTATGAAAACTTTGTGATTTTGCTTGGTGATGTAACAAGTAAGTTTTTAAAGTTTAAGACAAATTTAATACTACCATCTAGGTCCTGGAACACTTTAAATGGTGTTATTTATTTAGTTAACACATGTTCTTCTATGTGGACTACAACAAGTGCCACTTCATGTAAGATTAGTGCTAACAGGGAGCAGAGCCGGCAATCCATCCTTCCGACGCATTGGCGTGCCTGGAGTTCTCTAATACAGCTGATTTAGTGGACGACGTGGAAGGAGAGAAACGCCAAGATTTTCCAGAACAAATGGTCTACCACGACGCAAACTTTCACTAGACTTACGGAGGACAACGCTACTTGGTCCCTGGCTGGTAGAAATAAGATTGGCAGCCTGACCCACCGACCTTTAAAACCAGATTGAGTGTTGGTAACGCCTATGGGCTACAAGCGGTGAATGCCTTGTCGCCTTTGTAATCTACTCCCTCCGTTTCTAAATATTTTTCTTATTAAAGATTTCAAATGGACTACCACATACGGATGTATATAGACATATTTTATGGTGTAGATTCACTCATTTTGCTCCGTATGTAGTCACTTGTTGAAATCTCTAGAAAGACAAATATTTAGGAACGGAGGAAGATCTCTTGATCCAGTGTCACTTTCTCTCCCTATGTTCCTCTTCCTTCTTTCTCTCCACAATTAGGCCACGATGTCAAGATACAAACATGATCCCTAAACTAATTAAATGCAATACACTTAGATACAACACAACACATAAGAAACAATGCATTGGGGTGGTTGTCTCTAATTTTCTTGGACGATAACACGAAAAGAGCCAATGCATTGCGAGCGTCCTAAGCTTGTGCCACCTAGTCTACAAGTCAAAGGTTTCGCCTCCTCTCTCGACGAATTGCCATGTTCGCCGGACCGGGAGATCGGAGCACGATTATGCGCAACACAAGGTAGACAGATGTATCTGAAGACATATTGGAGTTTTCGGTACGTCATTAATCCAAAACCTATGTGCTGGTTGTTATGAACATATATAGGATGCAGACGTATATGCTTCCGTCCTAAATTTCATTGTGCTGGCCTCTCTTCTCCTCTTTCCAGTAAGATGTTGCCATCTCACTCAATATGTTTAACTCCATTTTATTTAATCTGTAGGTGTGGACAAACTCTTCTGTAGCTATGATACAATGGGAATGGATGGTGTGTGTGTGTGTGTTTTACCCTCGTGGGTATGAGCATGGTACATGCCAACCACTGTACTTGAAAAAGTAAATACAGTCGCTATTTCACCGTTGGAATTTTGGTGCAATGAGTAAACCCACACCTACTAGCCCTACCATCATATATACCTTCATCATTCTTATATGCTAGAGATGTGAGTGATGACATTACCCACATAAACAAATATGCAGACCATGGAAACTTTATGGATGTTCATTCATTCATACACTTGGTATGCGCTAGCCGGTTCTCATACGAATGAGCTAGTTGAATTTCCTATACTACTATGTTCATGTATAATATTATAATCTTGAAACCACGAGAGGCGCAGACCTAACAAAAAGCCCCCAAAAAGCTATCGGTTTCATGTGTCTTGTTAGCACGAACGATTTCTTCTTCATAGCTCATGGCTGAAGTCGAATGAACTAGTTTAATTTGCTACACTATTGTGTTCTTGAACCCGGACATAATTAGAACTTCTGAGATTTCATGAATTTTTTTACTTTATTCATTTGGAACCATGAGATGCTAAAATAAACAAAAGCCCAAATAAACTTATCATTTAGGGTGTCTTGCTAATACCGATGATTTTATATAGTTCATGGCTTAACTTGGATCAAGAACCGTATTTTAGGTGCCCTTTGATTTAGAGAAATTTTGCAAGAATTCTAAACAATAGGATTTGTAGCCCTTTGGAACCCTTTGGTTGCAGGAATAGAATCATACTCATGTATAAGATTTTTATTTCAAAGGATTGTAAATATAGTTTCGTAGTGATGGTGGCGGCGCTACAATGTCATTCCGTCCTTGGAGGCTCTCTTGCATCAGCATGGTTCCTACCCGCCCGTGATTGGGTGCAGTTGTGGATGATAGCATCTTCTCCTCGCATTGAGGGTTCCGTGGCCACGACGGCTATGCTCCCATCATTAGCTAGTACGGCGAGGAGTTATTTATGGAGGCCTTAACTTGGGATCCCATCATCTGTTCCTAGTCAGCTCTAGGGTGAGTGTCTTTATCGTCCAATGACGTGGCACCCTTCGATCCAGGGCGAGAGGGTAGAGTGTTCATTCGGTGATGGAGCTGGTTGGCACAATGGTGATTGACTTCCGGGTGTTGATGATGGAATAGCTTCGTCCGAAGGCTAGTCTCCTTCTCAAATTGGCTCCATTCTCGACTCAATTGGGCATGAGAGCTTTCATCTTCCTTTTGTTGTTGTCTTGTCGTTTTGGGGCTTCTTGCCATCCTCGACACCGTTGCATCTTGTTGTTTCCTTTGTCGTTCGTGTGGTATAGTGCCGTGTTGTAATGCTAGGTTGTTGCTTTATATATAAAGCGGGACGAAAGCCATTTTCCGTCAAACTTTGTAACACCTTTTCTCTGTCTTACACTCACAATTTTGGAGGTCTACATTATCACTGTATGTGTTAATCATACTACTTAGCATTGTTTTGTGTCAAAAGAAATGTGTCACAAAAAAATCGTTGAAACATTTGTAGTTCTACTAGTACGGAATACCAATTACATGCACACTGAAACGTGTGTTCAACAATGCGTCAGTTGTCTAGGTTACTGATGCCAACCGCGAGCGTACCTGCGGACAGCCAGCTTACTTATGCAGGGCATACCAATTCTTCTCACACCATGACTGGGTCTTTGACTGTTTAGGCGTTCAGAAAGGATGCAACACTTGAAATTGCAACTGCACATATCACAACATACTAAAAGGAAGAAACTACGTGGCTATGCAAACCATACACCATGCATGACCTTTCCATGGGGCACAAAAGCTGCATCGTCAGGCAAGTCTCCTTTGGCAATGTCTGGTTGTTTTGATCAGGCTACTGCCAAAGGAGACCCGCCTAACAATGCATGGTCCCGTACGTCGGTCGTTGGACCCTTCGCCGCGGCTTACCCATGTTAGGCTCACGATATCTACTCTCCTAGATCGAGTTTTATCCTCCTCGGCCGACGAATATATAGGTGCATATGGCGCGCGGGGCCATGTTCGCCGGACTGGGAGATTGAACCAGCATTATGCTTGGGACACGCTGTATTTAAAGATATGTTAGCGTTTCCAGTACGTGAAAGAAAAGGAAGATCTTGCAATGAAGGTTCTGCGTGCTAGCTAACATCTCTCTCTTCTGTTCGAGGATTCCGCGTTGCGCCACCAATTGTTAGTATTACATTTTGATTGGATTCGGCGACGTGTTAGTGAACTTGTGATCGATCACTGGTCTTGGATATGCTCGACGTCCACTAGTATATGCATGCTGAAGAAGGCAGCTTAATGCTGCATGTGACGAAGACAGTGGGAATTGATGTTGGGTGTGTTTTACCATTGCGTGATGAGAGCATGGTACACCGTACCAACCACTGTACTTATACTTGAAACTTAAAAATCAATGGTCAGTTTGCCCTTGAAGAATTTTGGTACAATGAGTGTAAAGCCGTCATATATATCTCTATCCTATACATATGCTAGAGATGTGAGTGGTGTGGTGATCCATGCATGTAGCTAAGCAAACAAATATGCAGACTATCTCTTCATTAATTTTTCTCTCCAAGCTTCATATCATTAGTTGAGAAAAAAAATATCCTGCTCCCATCGCTATTTTGGCATGGTCATGACTTAGGAACAAGAGGCATTGGGAAAATGATTTTTTATCGCGAATACACAGAGTGTGTATTATTTCATTGATAGGTAGAAAGAAGAAGTTGGGTTATAAGGGCAACAACTAGCAACGTATACTGACATGCAAAGCTAGTGTTTTTAGAGAAGAGGCCAGAGCCCGACTTTATAGATAAAGCCACCAGACAGAGTCATAACAAGCCACACGAACAACCACCGAAACAACCATAGAGTATCAACACTAGGACGAACCAAACGAAGTTTAACGTACATGGCTCCCAGGCTAGTACACGGCACGCAGGCCGGAGCCTCAAGAACAATGATAGCTGGGCCAACAACTCATAACTGCCGGCTTGAGCTCAAAGGAGGGAGGTAGCAGTAGCCCAAATCTTGGAAGACATTTCATCAAAAGCACCCCGGTCCTCCTCCTTAATCAATAATCTCCACTGCTGCAGGAATATGCAAGTTTTAAATAAACAATCAGCCGGAATATGCAAAGCTAGTGTTGCATGAGCAGAAGAACTAAATGGTTGCTCAGCCCCGACTAGACATAGGTCAACCGGGTAGAAGAACAACTAAACACTTGGCTACGGCATAGCCTCATGGGACCGCTAGTCTCCCATTCAAATTGGCTCCATTCTCGGTTCCGGTTACCAGATCGTGGATAAGGGCTCATAGGACTCCAAGCTGTGCTTTAATCTTTATTTTGTTGTTTGCTTGTTGTTTTGGGCTTTCTTGCCATCCTCATCACCGTAATATCTTGCGGTTTCCTTTGTCGTTTATGTGGTGCACTGTGGTATCATAATGTTGGTTGTAATGCTTGGTTGTTGCTTCGGCCAAACTTTTTTGTAGCACATGTTCCGTATGTCTTACACTCACAAATTGAGAGGTCTAAATTATCGTTGTATGTGTTAATCATACGCCTTAGCATGGTTTGTGTAATAAATAAATCTGGGAAACATTTGTGGTTTCCACTAGTACAGAATACTGATTACATGCACACTGAGATGTTAGTTCAACAATGTGTAACTTGGCGAAGTTGCTGATATCAACCGCAGCCTCACCTGCCTACGGCCGGGTTGCGTACGTGTAGAGCATACCAACTCTTCTCACACCTTGATCAGGTCCTAGACTGTTCGGGCCTGCAGACAGGAAGCAACACTTGAAATTGCAACTACACATATCGCAACGTACGGAAAGCAAGCAACTACGTGGCTATGCAAACCATACACAGTGCATGACCTTTCGATGGGCACAAAAGCTGCATCGCTGGGCAAGTCTCCTTTGGCAGTGGTTGCTTGTTTGACGAGGCTGCTGCCAAAGGGGTCCCACCCAGTAATGCATGGGCCAATACGTCGGCGGACAGACTCTTCCCCGCGGCTCTTGGCTGCTACTCCCTCCGTTCCGAATTACTTGTCTCACGTATGGATGTATCTAGATGTATTTTAGTTCTAGATACATCCATATCAGCGACGAGTAATTTGAAACGGAGGGAGTACAAGCTTAGCATTGTATGCTTGTTCGAGGTTTCTCCTCATTGATCAAGGAATTTATAGGTGTAGGGCGCGCACGGCCGCATTATGCGCAGCACAAGGTAGCTAGATATATCCCAAGATATGCTAGCTAGTTTTTCCGGTACGTAAAAGAAAGGGAAGATCTACAAAATATCTGTGCTGACCGGCTTGAACATAACGTCTATCTCTGCCGTTCGATGGCCCTGTGTGCACAGCTAATCACTAGTACATCATGTTTGGATTGGATGACCGGCTGAACGACCAGGCTCGCTGTTGTCGATCCCGGGCTGGGTGATCTGCATGCATGAGTTGTGAACTTGTGATCGATCATAGATCTGGGATATGCTCTACACACCCACTAGCATATGCTGAAGAAAGCAGCTCAAAGTAAGGCTGATGCATGTGACGAGCGGTCTGAATTGCCAATATGTGTTGTGTTTTACCCTCGCCGGTATTAGCACCACTTTACTTGAGAAAGTAAAAAATCAGAAGAACACACGCGCACAAAAAACTGATAGCCAAGGGCTCGTATCGTGTTTCTCTCTTTATTTTCTCTTTTTTCTCAACTCAATACAAAAACGCGCACCTAGCTGTGTATATATATGCATCGACTGAACCAGGAGCTACCGAACCTAAAGAAAAACTCCTAAACATAGATGGACTCCAACTCCACACGGACAAGTACTACTACAGTACTACTAAACAGACTAGGACTCAAACTAGTACATGGCGTGCAAACCAGCCACACCCACGTACATCCAAACTTACTAGTTAATCACTTGGCCAGCTTGATCACTATTGTGCTTAATCAAGCTAGCAAACCTAACATTGTTTGGATCAAGCTAACACTCCTAGCGGGATGTGACTTCGCTCGCGTCACCTTACATGAAATCCTCTCATGGTGCGGATCGCCCCCCCCCTCTCGACGGGACGATTGGCTTCTTCGACTGGCTCGTGGCGCGTGAAAGGGCATAGATTCTTTGGCCGTCCTCACCGCTAGTGCCTGTGAAGGCATCGCAATGCGGTCATCTGTAAACCCCTCCACCCCTCTACTTGTGAGGACAATCAAATATGAGGCACGCTATTGGACAAGCGCAGGCGCCGCCTGCTTAGCTACCATTATCCCTGTAACCTTGTGTTCCTGTACTGGGGCTGAGCAGCCCCTCCTCTGTTCGTCGCGTTTCTCTGCTGCGCCTCTCAGCTTACGTAGTGTGAGATTTTCCAAGTACTTGTATTTCTACTCCCCTACCAATGAGATGATACGCATATGACATATTAATAAAAAAATAAGCAAACTATCATTTTATCTGCAAGTCCAACTTTCATATCTTTATATGAGAAAAAAAAAACTCTGCTCCAAACGCTATTTTGGCCTGACCGTGACTTAGGGATCAGCAGAATTGGGAAAAATGATTCAACTTAGTGAGATTCTTCGGTTGTACAACTCAGTTATGTCACCTTATGTGCTTCAGTCCATGGTGCTCTCTTTTACGAAATCACTTGCACATAGTGGAAAAGGAAGCGAAATAGTGTCGAAGTTGAAGAACGTTGCATGTTAGCAACAACATTGGAAATCCAGAATTAAATGTGTGTTCTGGAATCAAGGGGGTAGTTTAAGTTCAGATGGCTCAGTCAAAAAAGGTGTAATTATGAGCATCTATTCCAAAATACGTAATACATATATTGGAGAATTTCGGTAGAACTGTTTTTTTCAACAGCAACAGATTTTATTCCATTTACAACATTTTACAGAGAGTAGAGTGAAAGGGCTCACACTTGTCATGGCCAGAATATCGCTGGCAGTACAAGGTCCTCTCCATCTCTTTACGAAAAACAAAGTAAACAACAACACTAATGAGAAGAGACCTGATCTTACGGAGGCTAGACTGTGAATCCCACCCACCAGCCGGTGACCCAGAGCTGGACATGTTACTGGTTTGTCGCAAATGCCTCTCCGGACTAACAAAAGAAAGACAGGCCCTACAGATTTGTTATTCCCTTGGGATCAACACACCGGCATAAAGATGAAACGGAATCGCGGAAAGGTCGAAAGGCGATGCAATATGCGAACGAGAAAGGAAATCATGACTGGATATCCAAGAGCATGTTCCAAGCTCTATCTCGCGCGCGGAGAATCGTCCCGGCTCTTAGGTTCGGTCGCTCCAACTTTTGCTCCGACCTTCAGACGTGTCCGCATGCCAGGGTATACATATGGCATATTGACGTGCACATTCTCAGAAAAGTTAGTGATATACTGCTAACTGAAAGGAGATCATGTTACCATATTATCTCATCTGTTTGACTCAGTAAGGCCGTACTGGCTTTTACTATGTAATAAACTAATAATGCAATATGTAGTCAAGATTTGGGCCAAAGTAAACTGAATCTAGCAGCAAACTGATCCCTCTGAGCCACTGTAGCTACTTTCTGGGATAGAAATTCTGCAGATTAATTTCCTGCTGAGTGAGACCACTGGAACAAATAAAGACGGAATAGCATGAGCAAGAAAGGCGGGTGATAGGTAAGTAGGATATCCAAGAGCATGTTCCCCGGTGCTTCTTGGTTCCTCGGTTTCGCGGAGACTAATCAGCTTTCTGTCCGATCTGGCCATCCTGATTTGCTCCCCGACGTCGATCGGTGCACACACAGCACCAACGACAGAGGGGTCTCACACGCATGGGCTTCGTTGAAGTTAACTTTCGGAGTGTGCAATTTTTTTTATCTTGTATACACCATATCAGCGGAGACACCTCAAAGTTTTCAAAAATTATGCAGAACATTTGTGATTTTGCTTCGTGATGTAGCACGCAAGTTTTTAAAGTTTAAACCAAATTTAAGGCCATATAGCTCCTGGAAAAGAAAACCATTAGAACACTGATACGTCTCCGTCGTATCTATAATTTTTGATTGTTCCATGCCAATATTATTCACTTTCATATACTTTTTGGCAACTTTTTATATTAATTTTGGGACTAACTTATTGATCCAGTGCCCAGTGCCAGTTCCTGTTTGTTGCATGTTTTATGTTTCGCAGAATATCCATATCAAACGGAGTCCAAACGGCATAAAAACGGATGGAGCTTATTTTTGGAAAATATGGAAAAATACGGAAGAAAAATCCACGCGAGACGGTGCCCGAGGTGGCCCCCCTGGGCGCGCCCCCTACCCTCGTGAGCCCACCGTAAGGCGGTTGATGCTATTCTTTTGCCGCAAGAAAGCTAATATTCGGAAAAAAATCATGGCAAAGGTTTCAGGCCTATCGGAGTTATGTATCTCCATATATACGCGAAACGGCGAAACAGAGCCAGAACAGAACGCATAAACAGAGAGATAGATCTAATCTCGGAGGGGCTCTCGCCCCTCCCACGCCATGGGAGCCAAGGACCAGAGGGGAAACCCTTCTCCCATCTAGGGAGAAGGTCAAGGAAGAAGAAGAAGAAGGGGGGCTCTCTCCCCCTTGCTTCCGGTGGCACCGGAACGCCGCCGGGGGCCATCATCATCACCGCGATCTTCACCAACACCTCCATCATCTTCACCAACATCTCCATCACATTCCCCCTTCTATATCCGGCGGTCCACTCTCCCGCAACCCGCTGTACCCTCTACTTAAACATGGTGTTTTATGCTTCATATTATTATCCAATGATGTGTTGCCATCCTATGATGTCTGAGTAGATTTTCGTTATCCTATTGATGACTGATGAATTGCTATGATTGGTTTGAGTTGCATGTTTTATTATTGGTGCTATCCTATTGTGCCCTCCGTGTCGCGCAAGCATGAGGGATTCCCGTTGTAGGGTTTGCAATATGTTTATGATTTGCTTACGGTGGGTGGCGTGAGTGACAGAAGCACAGACCCGAGTAAGTAGGTTGTTTGCGTATGGGATAAAAGGGACTTGATACTTTAATGCTATGGTTGGGTTTTACCTTAATGAATCTTTAGTAGTTGCGGATGCTTGCTAGAGTTCCAATCATAAGTGCATATGATCCAAATAGAGAAAGTATGTTAGCTTATGCCTCTCCCTCAAATAGAATTGCAATAGTGATTACAGGTCTAGTAATGTAGTCAATTGCTTAGGGACAATTTCACAACTCCTACCACCACTTTTCCACACTCGCTATATTTACTTTATTGCTTCTTTATCTTAACAGCCCCTAGTTTATATTTACGTGTTCTTTACTTTCTTGCCAGCTTACCCGAAAACACCTACAAAGTACTTCTAGTTTCATACTTGTTCTAGGTAAAGCGAACGTCAAGCGTGTGTAGGGTCGTATCAGTGGCCGATAGGACTTGAGAGAGTATTTGTTCTACCTTTAGCTCCTCGTTGGGTTCGACACTCTTACTTATCGAAAAAGGCTACAACTATCCCGTATACTTGTGGGTCATCAAGACCTTTTTCTGGCGCCATTGCCGGGGAGTCATAGCGTGGGGTGAATATTCTCGTGTGTGCTTGTTTGCTTTATCACTAAGTATTTTTTTATTTACTGTCCTTAGTTGTTTTCTATCTTTAGTCATGGGTAGGAAACGCAAAATACCAAAAAAAAATAGTTGTACCTACTGCCCAATGGTTGAAGAACCACTCAAAATCTATCACACTACTGAAGCTTTTTACTTGGATCATCTTCGATCCCTATGTGCTCGTGCTGAAACCCCAACTAGCTTAGTTGAGGGCAAATCTTTAGATGAGCATGCTTATTAGGTGTGACACCGTATATCTAAAAAAGGGAAACTATTATGGGATCAAATTCAACGTTTACAATGCTATGCTTGGAATTTATGTTGGGAATATGATTTTACTTGTTGTTTTGAAAACCCTAAAAAACACCTTCCCTACCAATGTGTGTTTATTGATAATGGGATCTTATCTTCGTATGCTAAGGGTGTTTATAGTTACTATGATGTTCAACAAATTGAAGAATTTGTTGCTTTTAAGGGTGCTTTTGAAATTGCTTCTTTGATTGAAAAGTATGATGCTACTCTTTACAAATCTGAAAATTTTGCCATACTTGAATATTGTTATGAGAATTATGCTTCTAATGCCTATGTTAAACAACATATTGAGAAATTCTCCGCTGTCCAAGAAGAGACTAATATTTTGCAGGAATCTATGGAAGAAGAAATTGATGAAACTGTGAGCTCATTGGATGAAAAAGATGATGAGAAGAGCGAAGAACAAAAGGAGGAAGAGCGAATGGATCACCCGTGCCCACCTTCCAATGAGAGTAACTCTTCAACTCATACACTGTTTAATTCCCCTTTGTGCTTATCGAAGGATGATTGCTATGATGACTATTATGATCCCATTAGTTCTCTTGAAATATCCCTTTTTGATGATGCTTGCTATGCTTGTGGCCAAGATGCCAATATGAATTATCCTTATGGAGATGAACTTGCTATAGTTCCTTATGTTATGAATGAAATTTTTGCTATTGCACCCACGCATGATAGTCCTATTATCTTTTTGAATTCTCCCGACTACACTATATCGGAGAAGTTTGTGCTTATTAAGGATTATATTGATGGGTTTCCTTTTAACATTGCACATGATGATTTTGATGAATATAATATGCATGTGCTTGCTGCTCCTACTTGCAATTATTATGAGAGAGGAACTATATCTCCACCTCTCTATGTTTCCCACACGATAAAATTGCAAGAAACTGTTTATACTATGCATTGGCCTTTACTATGTGTGCATGAATTGTTCTTTTATGACATGCCGATGTAGAGGGAGAGAGTTAGACTTCGTCGTTACGTGATTTATGTTACTTTGTGCTCACTGCTAAATTACAAATCATTGTTAATTAAAATTGGCTTTGATATACCTTGGGATCCGGGTGGATTCATTACTTGAGCACTATATGCCTAGCTTAATGGCTTTAAAGAAAGCGCTGCCAGGGAGACAACCCGGAAGTTTTAGAGAGTCATTTATTTCTGTTGAGTGCTTTTATATAGTTTAAAAACAACAAAAATAAAGAGGGGAACCCAAAACTTTTCAAAAAGAGAAGTGAAAGTGAGAGAGACGAGCATTGTGAAAGTGGGGGACGTCCTTGAACGTTGTTCACGCCCATGGGAGCTTTGTCAATCTTAATTACAAAAACTTCTCAATAAAAATAATTATCCCCTCGTATAATTCCATTGTATTATAAAAATAATGTGCTAAGGTTTGCCTTTAGGATGTTTACAATGCTTGTTGGTTTGTACGGTGCAGGACAGAAACTTTGGCTGTAGTGCGCGATTTTACATTTTTAACTGGGACATCAAATGGTTCTGATTCCTTTTGCACTGTCTTTCCCTACAACGTTTTTATTTTTCCTAATTTTGGTAGAATTTTTGGGGTACCAGAAGTATGGTGGATGTTTAGATTGCTACAGACTATTCTGTTTTTGATAGATTCTGTTTTTGATGCATAGTTTGCTTGTTTTGATGAATCTATCAATTGGTATCAGTGGATTAAGCCATGAAAAAGTTATATTACAGTAGACACAATGCAAAAAAAAAATAGGAATTGGTTTGCAACAGTACTTAGAGTGGTGATTTGCTTTATTATACTAACGGATCTTACCGAGTTTTCTGTTGAAGTTTTGTGTGGATGTAGTGTCTAATCGAGGATGTTTCGATGTGAGAAGAAGGAAGAGAGGCAAGAGCTCAAGCTTGGGGATGCCCGAGGCACCCCAAGTAAATATTCAAGGAGACTCAAGCGTCTAAGCTTGGGGATGCTGGGGAGGCATCCCCTCTTTCTTCAACAAGTATCGGTATGTTTCGGATTCGTTTCGTTCATGCATTATGTGCAAGTCTTGGAGCGTCTTTTGCAATTAGGTTTTTATTTTTATTTTATACACCATGCTGGTATGAGATAGTCCTTGGTTGATTTATAGAACGCTCATTGCACTTCACTTAAATCTTTTGAGTGTGGCTTTATAGAATGCTTCATGTGCTTTATATCATTTGAAGTTGGATTGTCTGTTTCTCTTTACATAGAAAACCGCCATTTGTAGAATGCTCTTTTGCTTCACTTATATTTTTTATAGCGTGGGCATATCTTTTGTAGAAAGAATTAAACTCCCTTGCTTCACTTATATCTTTTTAGAGAGATGACAGAAATTGGTCATTCACATGATTAGTCATAGAATCCTACATAAACTTGTAGATCATTGAATATGATATGTTTGATTCCTTGCAATAGTTTTGCCATATAAAGATGGTGATATTAGAGTTATGCTAGTGGGTGGTTGTGGATTGTAGAGACACTTGTGTTGAGGTTTGCAAGTCCCGTAGCATGCACGTATGGTAACCGTTGTGTGACAAATTTGAAGCATGGGGTGTTTCTTTGATTGTCTTCCTTATGAGTGGCGGTCGGGGACGAGCGATGGTATTTTCCTACCAATCTATCCCCCTAGGGGCATGCATAGTAGTACTTTGCTTCGAGGGCTAATAAACTTTCGCAATAAGTATATGAGTTCTTTATGACTAATGTGAGTCCATGGATTATACGCACTTTTACCTTTCCATCATTGCTAGCCTCTTCGGTACCGTGCATTGCCCTTTCTCACCTCGAGAGTTGGTGCAAACTTCGCCGGTGCATCCAAACCCCGTGATACGATACGCTCTATCACACATAAGCCTCATTATATCTTTCTCAAAACAGTCACCATGCCTACCTATCATGGCATTTCCATAGCCATTCCGAGATATATTGTCATGCAACTTCCATCAGCATCATATTCATGCCTTGAGCATTCATTGTCATATTGCTTTGCATGATTGTAAGATAGCTAGCATGATGTTTTCATGGCTTGTCCGTTTTTTGATGTTATTGCTACGCTAGATCATTGCACATCCCAGTACTCCGCCGGAAGCATTCATATAGAGTCATATCTTTGTTCCAGTATCGAGTTGTAATATCGAGTTGTAAGTAAATAAAAGTGTGATGATCATCATTATAGAACATTGCCCCATAAAAAAAGGGAAATGCCAAAGAAGCCTAAATAAAAAAGGGGGCCAAAGAAGCCCACCAAAAAAATGGAGAAGAGGGGCAATGTTACTATCTCTTTTTCCACACTTGTGCTTCAAAGTTGCACCATGTTCTTCATGTAGTGAGTCTCATATCTTGTGCTTCAAAGTAGCACCATCTTCTTCATATAGACTGTCTCCTATGTTGTCACTTTCATATACTAGTGGGAATTTTCATTATAGAACTTGGCTTGTATATTCCAACAATGGGCTTCCTCAAATGCCCTAGGCCTTCATGAGCAAGCAAGTTGGATGCACACCCACTTAGTTTCTTTCGTTGAGCTTTCATACACTTATAGCTCTTAGTGCATCCGTTGCATGGCAATCCCTACTCCTCGCATTGACATCAATTGATGGGCATCTCCATAGCCCGTTGATTAGCCGCGTTGATGTGAGACTTTCTCCTTTTTGTCTTCTCCACATAACCTCCACCATTATATTCTATTCCACCTATAGTGCTATATCCATGGCTTGCGCTCATGTATTGCGTGAGGGTTAAAAAGCTGAAGCGTGTTAAAAAGTATGAACCAATTGCTCGGCTTGTCATCGGGGTTGTGCATGATGGGGGCATTTTGTGTGACGAAAATGAAGCATGGCCAAACTGTATGATTTTGTAGGGATAAGCTTGCTTTTGCCTTGTTGTTTTGAAAAGACATGATTGCTTTATTGGTACACTCGAAGTATTATTGTTTTATGTCAAATGATAGACTATTGCTTTGAATCACTCGTGTCTTAATATTCATGCCATGATTAGACATTTGATCAAGATTATGCTAGGTAGCATTCCACATCAAAAATTATTCTTTTTTATCATTTACCTACTCGAGGACGAGTATGAATTAAGCTTGGGGATGCTGATACGTCTTCGTCGTATCTATAATTTTTGATTGTTCCATGCCAATATTATTCACTTTCATATAATTTTTGGCAACTTTTTATATTATTTTTGGGAGTAACTTATTGATCAGTGCCCAGTGCCAGTTCCTGTCTGTTGCATGTTTTATGTTTCGCAGAATATCCATATCAAACGGAGTCCAAATGGGATAAAAACGGACCGAGCTTATTTTTGGAAAATATGGAAAAATACGGAAGAAAAATCCACGCGAGACGGTGCCCGAGGTGGTCACGAGGCAGGCGCGCCCCTACCCTCGTGAGCCCACCGTAAGGCGGTTGATGCTATTCTTTTGCCGCAAGAAAGCTAATATTCGGAAACAAATCACAGCGAAGGTTTCAGGCCAATCGGAGTTACGGATCTCCATATATACGCGAAACGGTAAAACAGAGCCAAAACAGAACGCAGAAACAGAGAGATAGATCCAATCTCGGAGGGGCTCTCACCCCTCCCACACCATGGGAGCCAAGGACCAGAGGGGAAACCCTTCTCCCATCTAGGGAGAAGGTCAAGGAAGAAGAAGAAGAAGGGGGGCTCTCTCCCCCTTGCTTCCGGTGGCGCCGGAACGCCGCCGGGGGCCATCATCATCACCGCGATCTTCACCAACACCTCCATCATCTTCACCAACATCTCCATCACCTTTCCCCTTCTATATCCGGCGGTCCACTCTCCCGCAACCCGCTGTACCCTCTACTTAAATATGGTGCTTTATGCTTCATATTATTATCCAATGATGTGTTGCCATCCTATGATGTCTGAGTAGATTTTCGTTGTCCTATCGGTGATTGATGAATTGCTATGATTGGTTTGAGTTGCATGTTTTATTATTGGTGCTGTCCTATTGTGCCCTCTGTGTCGCGCAAGCGTGAGCGATTCCCGATGTAGGGTTTGCAATATGTTTATGATTTGCTTATGGCGGGTGGCGTGAGTGACAGAAGGACAGACCCGAGTAAGTAGGTTGTTTGCGTATGGGATAAAGGGGACTTGATACTTTAATGCTATGGTTGGGTTTTACCTTAATGAATCTTTAGTAGTTACGGATGCTTGCTAGAGTTCCAATCATAAGTGCATATGATCCAAGTAGAGAAAGTATGTTAGCTTATGCCTCTCCCTCAAATAGAATTGCAATAGTGATTATAGGTCTAGTAACGTAGTCAATTGCTTAGGGACAATTTCACAACTCCTACCACCACTTTTCCACACTCGCTATATTTACTTTATTGCTTCTTTATCTTAACAGCCCCTAGTTTATATTTACGTGTTCTTTACTTTCTTGCCAGCTTACCCGAAAACACCTACGAAGTACTTCTAGTTTCATACTTGTTCTAGGTAAAGCGAACGTCAAGCGTACGTAGAGTCGTATCAGTGGCCGATAGGACTTGAGAGAGTATTTGTTCTACCTTTAGCTCCTCGTTGCGTTCGACACTCTTACTTATCGTAAGAGGCTACAACTATCCCGTATACTTGCGGATCATCAAACACTTTAAAATGTGATATTTATTTGGTTAACATTTTCTTTTCCCATGTAGACCACCGCTAGTTATATTTTTAATAAAACTTTATAAGCGCAAATGTTTAGGAACCTGAGCTCTAGTGAACCATTTCTTCAACTTTTTTAGGTTCATATTTATAAGTGCAAAAAGTAAAAAAAACTCCATGAGTATATATAGATGTGTTCTACATATGTGTAAATTTTTATTACACTAAAATTTTGGGGGTTCAATCTTATCATTGTATTTGTATTTTTTTTAAAAGACCCGGATCTATTATAAAAGTCCAGAAGTACAAAGCACCCATACGTAATAAGAATTACATTGAGGCTCTGGACCACCGAATTGACCACTATCGCCTCATAACGAGCTGTCTAGGTGCCGCTGCAAGCGCTCCCGTGCTGGATGTAGCCTGATGTTGCTGACGACAACCATGAAGTTTTTGTGCACATACCCGATCATCACATCAGAGCTGCAGTCCTCGCCATTGAACCCTTGAGGGTGTAAAACGCATCCACCATTATACTTGAAAAGATAAAAACAACACCTATTTTACCCTTGAAAAGTTTGGTGCAATGAGTAAAGCCGCAACTACTAATCATACCATAAAATATACCTTTGTCCTCTTTATATTCTAGAGATGTGAGTGGTGAGTGGTGACATGACCCACATAAACAAATATGTAGCACTCTGTTTGCCCAAGCTTCATATCTTGAAGTGAAGAAAAACCTTGTTGCAGTTGCTGTTTTGACATGACCATGCCTTAGGTATGAGCGGCACAGGGAAAAACGATTCAACTTCCAAGACTTGTTCGCCGTAAGTGTCTATCTTGTTACCAGGATATGCTACACGCCTTGGTGCATGCTAGCACTAACCAGTTTGATGGTGATGGAATGCCACAACAGTCCTCAATCAACGATAAATAGTCCGGAGATGCACAGTAGGAAACACCATCCTGGATTTCTTAAAAAGATTCATATGTAGGAACGGTGATCGACCAGAAGTTGGTCCGAGAGTCGAAAAACATCTCACTAGAAACGCCACTGGAAAGCTAAGAAAACATGTAGTATTAGATAATTGTGGTCTAGTGAAATAGCATGATAGCTCATTATATTTGTACTCAAATGATATATTTTTTGTTACATGGCTCAAATATTATTAGTCTAATTGCTTGCTAACTTCGATTCCTTAGATCCTTGAGTGACATATATTTTTCAACAGTAATTTAATCTCAGTTGTCTCCTAAGAGGTAAGAGGATAATTCAATCTCAATTGTCGACTGGTCAAGGATAAATTTGGGTATACAAATATAGTATGTATGACAAGATTAAAATTAAATAATTGTGATAGATCTAATGCTCTCTTATAAATACCTCCATATATACTGCATGTTCGGACAAAATAAAATATTACCCTACATGTATATATTATAACTTGAATATGATTCCAATGATTCTTATCGCATTCTACAGTTTAAGAAGAAAAACATTATGTACATCAAAGAGACATCAAAAGTTAGTTATTTAATGATTATATTTTTAACTCAATATGTGTTCAATAGCATATCTTCGTTTTCGAAGATGCTTTATTTCGCACTGAAACAGTCTTTTTTTGCGAGAAAAATGGTCTTTGTTCACAAAGCTAACAAGAGGTGTGGAATTGAATATCAGGTGCTGACCGCGATCCGGTGCAGCACACACTGTATGATGACATCCATGGGTACATGGCAACAGCGGCTAGTCCTTCCTTTGATGACAGTACATCCAAGGATCACGTGTTCGTCGACGAATTTACCTGTATACGTAGTGATGATTTTTGGTTAAACGTTTAGTCGTCGTAAGGGAGACTATGTATCTTACCTTGTTCAAGTTGTTTCAGGGTGCAAAATTTGTACCAACATATGCCCCAATGTCTTCGAAATTGATGATGACTTTGGGTGGGTTAGAGTAGTCTAGTTGGTCAGAATTCAAAGCATGCCATGATATTTTACCAGAAGGGTTGGGTGCGCTTTGCAGCGTCGTTGTTGTTGTTGGAATTTTCATAATTTTTTCGCTCCCACTGTTTGCAAAAATATAAGGTGTGTATCAGGTTTTTGAAAAGTCAAGACTCTTTAAGTTTGACCACATTTTTAGAGAGAAAAATCAATATCCATACTATCAAATTGGTATCATTAGATTCATCATGAAATGAGTTTTCAAGTTTTAATGTGGATGTTGACATTTCTGGCTCTGAGCTTGGTAAAAGTTAAAGAAATTTGACCTTTAAAAAACAAATACACCTTATATTTTGGAACTGAAGGACTATTTGGTTTGGCAAGTGTGGGAGAAGACCGAGTGTGTTTTATTTTTATTTATAATGCAGTGTTTTGGTCGTCCTTTGGCACTGTGATTCTGTGTTATCTGCTAATCAACCCATGCTTATATGGAGAAATTTTCTACATCAGTGTCTGCATGTACTATATTTGTGCTACAATATCATATGTTGTCGCCTCTTTTGTTTTCTAGGTGGTGAGAGGGTGCGCTGGGTTGATATGTTTTTATAGGCCGGTAGTTGCCGACTAATTTGAAAAATCATTGATCCGGTCAAAATCATGAACCAAACCTGAATACTCAGTCGAATGAAAAAGATCCAAAATTAAGGAGCACATTGAATTAAAAGAATTAAATGACAGAGCTCCTTGAGAAATTATTGATCCGGTTAAAATTGGATGAGCCAAATCCAAATTGAAGACCTCAGTTGATTGTTTTTCTCGAATACGCAAAAAACTTGTGTACCATTGCATTGATAGAGGAGAAAGAGTGTTACAACATGGCTCACAAACAAGCCATGAGCGCAAATACATGGCGACATGATGGCATGGGTTGCACAACAAAGGGCGGCAAACACTGACGCCTAGAAGACCGGGAATGTATCCGGTGCACCCGCACTTGCGGTGCTACAGGTGCATCGGATGTCATAGAATATTTTCAAAAATCTGGAAAAAAAAATCTGTCATGAGAAGGGGCAGCGTAGTGTCTAGCCCGGGTGCACCAGCAACAGACTAGGACTTGGCCTCCTCTCGATTGTTGTTGAATGCACGGATGATCGGCAGCTGCTCGGCATCAAAGACACAATCACCTCGAGCCTTGCATATATAGCAGCCAAGCAGTTACGATGATCATGGAGGAAATTCCTTGACGCTAGCCGATCTACGCTGCATCATGGGAAGTTGCCCACCATTCAAATGAAGTTGTCACCGACTATAAGGGGGGGGGGGGGGGATCATTGTCCGGCACCAAGAGAAGACCTCGTGCCAAATCTATCGCGAGAAGGGGCAGCACACTAGCGGATGGTGCAGTCTCAGGCTTTTGGTCGCAGAACATACGGTGTGGCGCATGCGGAAGCCCACGCCGGAGTAGCCCATCGGCGGTCCAACATCGGTATGCCGCGGAGAGCAAGCCAGACAAAGATCTTGGTTCTCGTGGTGCCCATGTCTTCCAATTAAGTTTCCACTGGTATGTCATGGTGGAGCCGAGAAGCATCGCTGAGTACCATGAGGCAGCGGAGTAGGACCCGTTGGCGGTCATTCTCCGAGAAACTTGGTACGGCTCAACCGAGAGCTGGAAGTGTTGTAGGCTCATCCGAAGCTCAATGTATTGGATTGTGTCCTGCACACCAAGTGATCAATGGATTTCGTGCACCCAAGAGCGTCCATGTAGGCCCTCGGCAACCGTGCATCACTTACGGCGTGCTTTGGGTACCATGGCAAGCACCGTCGGCACGACCTCCTCGGGCAAGCGCCCTGGAAACCACTGATCTACCCAAAACAGGCATGACTAGTCGTCTCCCACATGCATGTCGTGCAAGCGCAGAAGATGGCACAAACGTCGTTGGCGTGGTTGAAGGGGAGGTGGCGTCAAAGGCGGGAAGTGTCGGATTTCTGAAGCCAAAGCCAACGTGTGCGGAGAGCAACGCCCATCCGGTGCAGATCATGGATTCCCACCCGTCCCCGTGCCCCGTCGAGCTCACCAGCGCTTGCAGCCGCCTCCGCACGCCGCGCCCGCTGCCGCACCCTGCCGAGCCGCCGCGAGCCCCGAGCCCCCGAGTGCCGCGCGACCCTGCCGGCGCCGCGCATGCCTCGCCGCGGCCCCGCCTCCCCGGCTGCGAGCCTGTGCCACCTCGCTCACGCCATGGCCCGCCTGCTTGCCTGCGCGCGGCCACGCCCGGCCGTCGAACTGCGTGTCGGGCAGGAGGATTAGAGAAAAGGAGGAGAGAGAAAGGGATGGGTGGGTGTGTGGGCTCCTTTGGTTTCATTGACAGGCGGGCCAGGGCTCACATGCAAACGGACAAGGCCGAACGAGGTCGCAGCGCAAAGCGTCCGCTTCAGATGCAAACCCAGCTCAAATTTGCGCCCTGGATTGGGCGAGGCGGATAAGAAATGAACGTTTTTTACGGATGGGGTTGTGCGTTGGGCCGTCTCATATGTCCGTTTACCCCCAAACGGACGGACCCGGACGATTTGGGGTCGTGCGCTGGAGTTGGCCTTACAGCCACATACCTTCTTCATTTTGGCACACACAACTCCAGCAGCCCCCCTCCTTACACTATTTCAGCTTAATCGTGCACACACAACAACAGAGCCCCTCCTCTTCCTGTTTTCTAAAGATGGTTCTCACCACCATGTCAAGCTCCAGCGCTCCTGCCGGTTGGCCTAGATGAAGAACCTCGCTTCCATTCATGGTTCGTTCTGCAGCAATGGAATGGTTCAATGGTGGGTCTCTCGCACACGTGCCAATCCACACAAGCACTTGCACAAGTGCGAGCACGAGTGGATATGTCTAATTCACCCAGAATGTCTACATCATGTTCCCCTAGATGGCCCTGACCACCGTGTCCAGTTCAAGCGCATCGCCGGTCAGCCTCGAGGAACAACCTCCGCTAGCTTCCTCTACTGGTTTGCCCCTACTGCAGAAACAGCATGGTTCAGTGGTGGGTATCTCGTACCCTCCCTTATCAACCCAGGGAAGCACTTGTACAAGAGTAGTCTACTGCACACCCGCATGAAGCTCAGTTTCATCTCAACTTTGCTTTTTTCTGTTTTGATTTTCAGCCAGGCAAGTGCAATCTTTGGAAACGGGAGAACATCGTCGGTGGCGGTCAAGCCGTGGAAAGGCCCTGTCCCGAAGGTTAGTCGTCCTAATCTCATCGTTTTTGATCTACTTCGGCCGGAGTCTTGGATCGTTGTTAAGAGGAAGAAGAAGGTTCGCCGGACGGCGGCCAGATCGGCGAAGGCGGCGCCTGAGCTTGTAGCGCCCGGATTTCGGGCCTCGGGATTGCCGAAGATCGGGCGCGGCGTTTGAATTTCCTGCTTGGCCGAGAGGGGCCGGGTCAGTTTGCTCTTGGGCCGAGTCAGGTTGGGCCGGGGTTAGCTGGGTATGAGGCCCAGGCTAACCCGGTGCCGACCAAGTTTTTCCTGGGGGAGGACCGCTGCGGGGTGGGCGCGGTGGATGGGCCGGGATCGCCTAGGTATGAGGCCCAGGTTGATCCTGTCCTGATCGCTATTGAGGACGAGGCAGGGTCTTCAGTTCGATCGACGTACCATACCGTGCCTTCACCAGTTAGGGTTCTTCGTCGCCGGAGTCCAAACCTTCATTCGGTTGGGGGTGGTCAGGCTCGGCATATTCCTCCGCTCGGAACAATGGCGGGTCGCGGGGGGACCTTGCCGCCGGGGAAGAAGACCGTTGTGTCACAAGGGACCGGCCGCCTTGGGTCTGCGCCGCCACGAGCCATCGGCGGAGGCCGTCTGTGATGCCGCCGCCACCAGGCTGGGCTGGAGCTGCGCTGCCGTCGGCCGCGGGCAGTGGCCGCGGTGCTGTGCCGCTGTTGCCTCCTGGGACTGGCCGTGGGGGACCACCTCCACTGGTCCAACCTGCTGGTCGGGGCACGGTTGCGGTCGGTGAGGCTGTGGGCCGGGGTGGCGTGATGCCCGGTCACAGACCGATGGCGCATGCTCTTGTGGGTCATCATCCTCCGGCGTCGGGAGCTGCCGGAACACGAATCGCGGGCGGGGTGGCGCTGCGCCGAGGCCGCTGCGCCGGGGCTGACGACCGGCCAGCCGAGGCCGGCCCCGCCGCCTCACCTCGTCGCCAAGCCTCAGCAGAACAGAGCCGGGACAGTGCAGACGCAGGCACCGCCGCTGCCTCAAGTTTTGGCTGCGCCCTAGGGTCAGTGGGGTAATGATCGTTTCAATGCATATGGAGTTGGTAAGCACCGTGGTTCCTCGTCGACGGGCGGTGGTCGGGGCTATGCTTGGCAGAGCGATGGCTCGGCGGAGCGACCGTTCATGGGGCCCCCAGGAGGTTTTGTTGAGGGGGCGTCTGGCCCTGGCTACCGACAGCGGGGTGGTTTCCGTGGTCATCGTGGTGGTCGTGGGGGTCGAGGTGGCCGGTACCGCCCACGACAGCCTCCTCCTCCTGTGGTCGACCAGATGGTGGTTGACAGGACCGTTGAGGAGCAGGTTTTGTCAGGTTAAGCTCTGGAGGTGGTCTCGGCGCTAGCTAATGCTGAGATTCCCGGGAATGAATCCGGGTTGACTGTGTCAGTGAAGGCTACTGATAGGGCTGAGTCTGATAGGGCGTCCAAATGGGCGCGTAAGAAAGAGAAAGTGCTTTGTTATGAATGTGGTGGCAAGGGACGTTTTATTGCTGAGTGTGTGGCTGAGCTTTGTGGAACTTGTGGCAAACCAACACATGACACGGGGGACTGCCCGTTTTTGCGAGATCAGGCACCGTCTCTCATGATGTATGGAGTGTACTGTTCTGAACTCACGTTCTTTGAGTCTCCCACGGAGATGGAGGTTCCTGACGAGACATTGAGCTTGACAACGGGGATAGTCAAAATTACCAGAGGAGAGGTCTCTGAGGCTCAGATTGTGCAGAGGCTGAAGGAGTTGGCTCCATGTGATTTCCAGTGGGAACTTGTTACTATAGAGGACAAACTGTTTCGGGTTGAGTTCCCGTCGGTTGAGGATCTTCAGAGACTTCTGAGTTTCGGGATGTGCAAGGTGCCGGGTACTGATTGTGTGCTTGAGTTTCATGAGTGGAAGAGGATTGAGCCTACGGGCAAGCCTCTAACTCAGGTGTAGTTGCGCTTTTCTGGGGCTCCCTCGAAGCCGATGCAGGATGCTCAGCTCGTGGCTAGCCTGGGTATTATGGTGGGGAGACCAGAGCGAGTGGACATGGACTTTACCAGAGCTCACGGGATGGCCCGATTACTGGTCAGTGTGCTGGATATTGAATACGTACCTGAGGTGGTTAAGTGGACTTATCGAGGCCAAATCTATTCCCTCGTTATTGAGTTTGAGGATGACACTGTTCGCCGAGGTGGCTAACGGGACTGATACTGACATGCACGAGGGAGATGATAGTTCGGGACTTCGGGGCGCCCGATTCTTGTGATTGCACGAGAGTTGTCTACTACGCCGGGAGTTGATTCTCATACGTCTGGGGATGGGACGGCACCACCATCCATGGTGCCTACGACTACTCTCAGATTTGGGTCTTTCGAGCCGGCCTCTGCGCCCCTGAGACTTTGGAGTGAGCGGGTGGAGTCTGATGAGGTGTTCGAGCACTCGCTACCTGTTTTGGAGTTTGAGGATACTGTGACTCCTCCTCTTGGGGCCGCGCCGATTTGGTCGAGGTGAGGCGGAGGAGGTTCCCTCCCGCATGTTCGTTGATTCTCCTCAGGTCGCGGGCCCGGCGGTGGAGGGTGTTTTCCCTGGAGGGGATCCGGGGATGGTGATCTTGGACCCCTCCCCTGCGGTCGCCTTACCGGAGGTGCAGCCGGCGGTGCCATCTGCTGATGGGGGCTCCGGGCAGGTGGCCTCGGCGCCCTCTTCATTTCTTCCGTTGGTCGAGATCCCAATGGTGGAGGTTGCTTATTCGGGAGGGGGTTCAGGGCAGCTGGCCTCGGCACCTGCCTCTCCTCTCGCCAGGCCGATGATGTAGGCGGCGGCCTTGCTTTCCGGTGAGGGCTCGGGGCTTGTAGCCTTGGGGCTCTGTTCTCTTGGGGCGCCCAGGGGGGCCAGCCCTCCTTCGGCGCCGATAACTCCTGCTGGCCGAAGGGCCGGGGTAGATGGGGAACTCGGGCAGGAGGCCCAGGTTCCACCCTCCCTCGGCTTGGTGCACTCGAGTAGGGCCACTTGGGAGGAGGTGATTGCGTTCGGTGGTATACCGGATCCGGTCTCTGAGGGGCGACAGTTGAACAGCCGTCTCTAGGACCATTCGGATGTGGACGACATTCAGCAGTGATGCGCCATGAGGGCGGCCAAGCTTCGTGACGTGGAGGTCACTACTGGTATGTCGGTCGATACATCTAATACTATTTTGCATTTTACCAATGATGAGATTATTAATAATGCAAACCATCTAGGAATTTCACTAAGTAGTAATGATAGTGAAATTTTAACTTCGGTTAATGGTATGCTGGATTTAGAGGCTGAGCGGGCTTTAGAGATGATTCGTAACTTAGTTGCGGTTAAACCCATAAATAACTCTGATATTGATGCTCTGGGGGTCAGGGTGCTCGATAATTTGTGTGCGGATCTTGCTAATCCTTCCCCTGAGCCTGAGGAGGAGGATGAGAGTGTGGAGAATGTTGAAGTGGGTACCTCTGAGACTGGTTGTGAGGACCGGCTGGAGAGTTTCAATATTCCTAAACACAAGTGGAAGCGGAAGATCTACCCGGATTCCGCAGTGTGTAGGAGTGCTCGGATCCGAACGGCTAAAAAATTCCATGACGATATATAAAAGGAATCTTTTGCAATAGCAGAGGTTTGAAAGACTTGGCTAAAAGAAGGTTTCTTGCTGAGGCTTCTATTGAGCATAAGTTGGACTTTATCGCATTGTCGGAAACTGGTAGAGCTAATTTTTCGCTACAATTTCTCAATACTTTATCACACGGTATTGATTTTGACTGGCATTGTCTACCACCGCGAGGAAGATCGGGTAGGATCTTACTCGGAGTTATATGCAATTCGTTAGAAGTCTGAAGCGTGGTCATGGGAGATTTTGCTGTTAATTTTAGGGTGCGGTCGAAGACCGATGGGTTTAACTAGGCTTTGGTGGCGGTATATGGTGCCACACAGCCCGAGCTAAAACCGGATTTCTTGGCTAATCTGGTTAGGATTTGTGGTTCGAACAACTTCCAATCCTGATGGGGGTGATTTCAATATTATCAGAAGGCGTGATGAGAAGAATAATGATAATTTTGACGGTAGATGGTCGTTCATGTTTAACACTATCATTGAAAGCTTGGATCTGCGAGAGATAGAGCTTTCGGGCAGAAAGTTTACCTGGGCTAACGCGATGCCAAATCCAACATTTGAAAAGTTGGATCGAGTCCTGGCTAGTGTTGAATGGGAGCAGAAATTTCCCTATGTAACAGTCCAGGCGCTTTTGCGTGGTATTTCTGACCACACGCCTTTATTGCTCGACTCGGGGAAACCACCCATTTGGGAAATAAAAATGTTTTTTCTTTCGAGCTAGCTTGGTTTGAGAGAGAAGGCTTCTTTGATCTTGTAGCCAGAGAATGGGCTAAGGATGCAGGAGGTAGGTCTGCGCTTGAGCGCTGACAGAATAAAATTAGGCATTTGAGAAGTTTCCTCCGTGGGTGGGCTAAGCATCTCAGCGGGGTTTATAAGATTGAAAAGGAACAACTCCTTACACTTATTCAGTTCCTAGATGTAAAAGCAAAAACCACGGTCCTGCCAGCCTCGGAGCTTCATGCCAAGCTAGATGCGGAGATGAGCTTGAAAGGGCTCCTTCGTGAGGAAGATTTAAAATGGGCACTCCTGGCCAAGGTCCGAAGAGTAGTCCAGGGGGACACGAACACACAATTCTTCCACATGATCGCTAATGGTAAACATAGAAAGAAGAGGATCTTTCAGCTTGAGCAAGATGAGGGAACGATTCTTGGATAGGAAAACTTAAATCTATATATTACTGAGTATTATAAGTAGTTGTTTGGGCCTTCAGAGGACAACTGTGTGTCGCTGCATGAGTCTAGGAATGAGGATGTGCCTCAACTTACGGCTGTTGAGAATGATATTTTAGCTGCACGTTTCTCTGAGAAAGAGGTGTTTGAGGCCATTTCCCATATGAAGAATAATAAGGCTCCTGGCCCGGATGGTTTTCCGGCTGAGTTTTATAAGAAGTGTTAGCATATTATTAAAGGAGATCTGTTGTCGTTGTTCAATGACTTATTCTCTGGCCAGTTTCAACTTTTTCAGCTGAATTTTGGAACGATAACCCTACTTCCCAAGAAGATAGAGGCAGTGAGAATCGAGAAATTCCGGCCTATCTGTCTTCTTAATGTTAGTTTCAAAAAATTTACAAAGGTCGGGATGAATAGGCTCACACAGATTGCGCAACAGCCTACTCAAACTGCTTTCATGCCGGACAGGAACATCATCGAAGGGGTTGTGGTCCTTCATGAAACCCTCCACGAGATTCACACGAAAAAACTTGATGGAGTTGTTTTTAAGGTGGATTTCAAGAAAGTGTACGATAAAGTTAAATGGCCTTTCCTTCAACAGGCATTACGCATGAAGGGTTTTGATGAAGCTTGGCGAAGCCAAGTTGAATCTTTCACGCAAAAAGGGAGTGTTGGAATTGAAGTGAATGACGATATAGGTCATTATTTCCAGACACACAAGGGCCTGCTGCAAGGTGATCCAATGTCTTCTATTCTGTTCAACATCGTAGTTGACATGTTGGCAATATTGATAGGTAGGGCAAAGGAGGCTGGGCAGGTGGGTGGCTTGGTGCCTCATCTAGTTGATGGTGGTGTGTCCATCCTGCAGTACGCTGATGATACAATCATCTTTATGGAGCACGACTTGGCAAAAGCGAGAAATATGAAGCTGGTGTTATGCTTATTTGAACAATTGACCGGTTTGAAGATTAACTTCCATAAAAGCGAGTTGTTCTATTTTGGTAGAGTCAAAAAGGAACAAGAGTCATATAAGCAATTGTTTGGATGCGAATTGGGAGCACTACCTTTTACTTACCTAGGTATTCCCATTCACCATCGTAAGCTGACAAACAGAGAATGGAAGTGTATCGAGGATCGGTTTGAGAAGAAACTGAGCTGCTGGAAGGGCAAAACCATGTCTTATGGAGGCTGACTGATTCTTATTAATTCGGTGCTCACGAGTATGCCTATGTTTGTTTTATCCTTCTTTGAAGAACCAGTTGGGGTTAGGAAAGGGCTGGACTTCTATCGGTCCCGTTTCTTCTGGCAGAGTGATGAACTTAAGAGAAAGTACCAACTAGCCAAATGGGATGTTATTTGTCGACCAAAAGACCAAGGGGGTCTTGGTATTGAGAATCTTGAAGTCAAGAACAGATGCCTTCTCAGTAAGTGGCTATATAAGTTATCATCCGAAACTGAGGCAACTTGGACGCAAATCCTTCGTAGCAAGTATCTGCACTCTAAGACGTTGTCGCAGGTGACAGTGAGACCGACTGACTCGCCGTTTTGGAAGGGGCTTATGAGAATCAAAGCTACTTTCTTTAATAGAACAAAGTTTATTGTCGGTAATGGCAACAACACTCACTTCTGGGAGGATACTTGGCTGGGTGAAACGCCATTGGCGCTTTTCGTCTCTGTATCGTATTGTGCAGAGACGTGATGCTCTGGTTGCCACGATTTTGCAGTCCACTCCCCTTAATATTCAGTTTAGGAGGGTGCTTATTGGCGATCGGTGGGAAGCAGGAATTCATCTGGTGAGTAGACTGATGGAGGTTCAGCTTACTCATCAGCCCGATCAGTTGTGTTGGAAGCTTACTAGGACTGGTGAATTCACTGTAAAGTTGATGTATATTGATGTCATCAACTCTAGTGTTGTTCCTAGTTCCAAACATGTTTGGAAAGTCAAGGTTCCTTTAAAAATCAAAATGTTTATATGGTTTGTACATAAACAAGTAATCTTAACAAAAGATAATTTGGTTAAACGCAACTGGACAGGATCTACTAGATGTAGCTTCTGTGATATGGATGAAACTATCAAGCATCTTTTCTTTGATTGCCCGTTGGCGAGAGTGTTGTCGCGCACGGTGCAAATTGCCTTTAACATTACTCCTCTGAATTCAGTCAGGTCGTTATTTGGAACGTGGCTTGTTGGGATAGAGTCCGAAACAGCTAGACAAATTCGCGTAGGAGCATGTGCGTTGTTATGGGCAATTTGGAACTGCAGAAATGATTTGGCTTTTAACAGAACAACAACTATTTATTTTTTGCAGGTGTTATTTCAGGCTACTGCGTTATTCCGTATGTGGTCCTTACTCACTCCGACGGAGGCCAGGGAGCGTTTGGTTACTGGATCTGTCCGGTGGGAGATGGTAGCACTGGATATCTTCAACCGGTTTGGATGGCGGTCATGTAATAGGATAGGAGATTAGTTTACCTATCTTTCTTTTGCCAGCCGGTTGTGGTTTTTGGGCCTTGTTACTTTTGGCTTTGTGGCTTTTTGTAAGCTAACCTTTTATCTGTTTGCAGACTGCAAAACCTTGTTAAACTACTTTATTTATTTATAAATATGGTTGTATGCATCATCCTGATGCAGAGGCCGGGGAGTCCCTCTTTTCGAAAAAAAAAACATCAACATGACCCGTTCAAAGTGGCCCAGGCAGTTCACCATCCCAGATCGCCAACAGAGAAATTTCATAGGATCATCATCGGCCTTCGGTTCTCACTCCTCAACCTGCTTGCTATACTGCACTGTACGTCTGCTCTAAGGTCGCCTGAAACTGATAAGCTAATGCCGAGCTTCCCATGCTACTGCATCATTCCCCTCATCCGCCGGTCCCGGAAAGTTTACCGCTACCATGTAATTTTTATGTCCAAAGCAGCCCAACTGAGTTTGCTACGTGTTAGCCACAGGATTACTACTGCTATGCTATGTAATTCTTAGGTTTTTTTTCGGGCGATCATGCTCTTATGGTTAATCTTAGAGTGATTCGTGCTCATCTGTTGACTAATCCAACAATGGATTATTATTCTTAAATTGATGCGCGGTCATTTTTCCTTTTAACTGCCCTACATACTTTTTTCCACATAGGAAATGATTCGATGATCGATGAACTACTAACCCAAAGGGCTTCACTTGCCTAGCAAGCAACAATGACGTGTTTGGTAGCCTGCATTAAGACCAACCAGGCTCTGGCGAGCTAAGTAGCAAGTTGTTTGGTTGTCTGAGTCGCACGTAAAAACTGGTCCGCACGAAACTTAAAGCACCCTCCAAGTACATATTGGGCTTAGTGCAATTTACACTATCAGAAAAATGCAAGCCAAGCTTGATGCGGACAACCAAACAACAACATGCAGATGATGGCCGAGAGAACTAGGCTCCATTGAGAAACTAACTAAACGCGCCCCAAGTGTTTGTCCTTTCGCCCCAGCTTGGTACTAGTAGGAGGAGCCACTGTGACAACCAACTTACCAATACTAGTTGAGTGCCACATTTATGACTGGCTAGCGGTTTCTCTGGTACATTAAGTTTTTTTATGAGACGGACACATTTACTTAGCCTCTCCGTTTCTTGGTACGGCCAGTGATTTTCTTGTCTGACGCATCCGGATACGCTCTACGCTTCCTTGTAAATGTGCCCGCGTTTGGGCCGGTCCCACGATTTCGGTGTGCTGCGTCGCCGAGTGCTCCTCCTCCGTGTCCGGTGCCTACTAGTCTATCATCATATATATCTGGTTGCCCGCTTTACACGCTAGAGATGTGAAGGATGACATAACCCATATCGCCGAGCAAACAAATATGCAGATTATTTCTTAATTTGATCGTCCAAGCTTCATATCTTCAATTGAGAAACCAAATACTGCTCCAATAGCTATTTTGGCATGACCAAGACTTATGGATGAGAGGCATTGGAAAAAATGATTCAACAACGACAGGTTCTTGTGCTGCACAATTCAATTATGTCACCGTTATGTGCTTCCGTCGACTTTGTCTACTGCGGCAATTGCATGGCTATCCTCAATTTGTCGGGTAGTTGAAGAACAAAGGAATGAGAAACACCATCTTGGATATGTCCACACGAATCATACTGCAATACTAGGCTGGAATACGGTGTGAAATTAGACGATTTGGGGTCGTGCGCTGGAGTTGGCCTTACAGCCACATACCTTCTTCATTTTGGCACACACAACTCCAGCAGCCCCCCTCCTTACACTATTTCAGCTTAATCGTGCACACACAACAACAGAGCCCCTCCTCTTCCTGTTTTCTAAAGATGGTTCTCACCACCATGTCAAGCTCCAGAGCTCCTGCCGGTTGGCCTAGATGAAGAACCTCGCTTCCATTCATGGTTCGTTCTGCAGCAATGGAATGGTTCAATGGTGGGTCTCTCGCACACGTGCCAATCCACACAAGCACTTGCACAAGTGCGAGCACGAGTGGATATGTCTAATTCACCCAGAATGTCTACATCATGTTCCCCTAGATGGCCCTGACCACCGTGTCCAGTTCAAGCGCATCGCCGGTCAGCCTCGAGGAACAACCTCCGCTAGCTTCCTCTAATGCTTTACCGTACAGAAACAGCATGGTTCGGTGGTGGGTATCTCGTACCCTCCCTTATCAACCCAGGGAAGCACTTGTACAAGAGTAGTCTACTGCACACCCGCATGAAGCTCAGTCTCATCTCAACTTTGCTTTTTTCTGTTTTGATTTTCAGCCAGGCAAGTGCAATCTTTGGAAACGGGAGAACATCGTCGGCGGCGGTCAAGCGGTGGAAAGGCCCTGTCCCGAAGGTTAGTCGTCCTAATCTCACCGTTTTTGATCTACTTCGGCCGGAGTCTTGGATCGTTGTTAAGAGGAAGAAGAAGGTTCGCCGGACGGCGGCCAGATCGGCGAAGGCGGCGCCTGAGCTTGTAGCGCCCGGATTTCAGGCCTCGGGATTGCCGAAGATCGGGCGCGGCGTTTGAATTTGGCCGAGAGGGGCCGGGTCAGTTTGCTCTTGGGCCGAGTCAGGTTGGGCCGGGGTTAGCTGGGTATGAGGCCCAGGCTAACCCGGTGCCGACCAAGTTTTTCCTGGGGGAGGACCGCTGCGGGGTGGGCGCGGTGGATGGGCCGGGATCGCCTAGGTATGAGGCCCAGGTTGATCCTGTCCTGATCGCTATTGAGGACGAGGCAGGGTCTTCAGTTCGATCGACGTACCGTACCGTGCCTTCACCAGTTAGGGTTCTTCGTCGCCGGAGTCCAAACCTTCGTTCGGTTGGGGGTGGTCAGGCTTGGCATATTCCTCCGCTCGGAACGATGGCGGGTCGCGGGGGGACCTTGCCGCCGGGGAAGAAGACCGTTGTGTCACAAGGACCGCCGCCTTGGTGCGCCGCCATTGTGGCACCGGGCGGAGGCCGTCTTGCGCTGTGCATGCCAGCCGGGCTGGGCTGGAGCTGCGCTGCCGTCGGGGAGCACCTCCACTGTTGGCTCCTGGGACTGGCCGTGGGGGAGCACCTCCACTGGTCCAACCTGCTGGTCGGGGCACGGTTGTGGTCGGTGCGGCTGTGGGCCGGGGTGGCGTGATGCCCGGTCACAGACCGATGGCGCATGCTCTTGTGGGTCATCGTCCTCCGGCGTCGGGAGCTGCCAGGAACACGAATGCGGGCCGGGGTGGCGCTGCGCCGAGGCCGCCTGCGCCGGGCTGACGACCGCCAGCCGAGGCCGGCCCGCCGCCTCACCTCGCCGCCAAGCCTCAGCAGAGCAGAGCCGGACAGTCTGAGACGCAGGCACCGCCGCTGCCTCAAGTTTCGGCCGCGCCCGAGTCGGTGGGGTAATGATCATTTCAATGCGTATGGAGTTGGTAAGCACCGTGGTTCCTCGTCGGCGGGCGGTGGTCGGGGCTATGCTTGGCAGAGCGATGGCTCGGCGGAGCGACCATTCATGGGGCCCCCAGGAGGTTTTGTTGAGGGGGCGTCTGGCCCTGGCTACCGACAGCGGGGTGGTTTTCGTGGTCATCGTGGTGGTCATGCGGGTCGAGGTGGCCGGTACTGTCGTGGTTCTAAGTCTGACAGTAGAAATAGGGGTAGGTAAGGGGAGGCGATGTCCTAGCTATGGAGTAGTTGTGAAGACAAGTGATGTACGAGTTCAGGCCCTTCTCGGAGGAAGTAACAGCCCTACGTCTCGGAGCCCTGAGGCGGTCGAGTGGATTATGGATATGAGTATTACAAGAATGCGAACCCCTCTACCTGTGGAGGAGGGTGGCTTATATAGAGTGCGCCAGGACCCCAGCCAGCCCACGTATTGGAGAGGTTAAAGTACATTAAGTGCAGGCGTTCTTGTAACGCCTCATAAAGTGTCTTAACTATCATTAAGTCTATTCAGTAGCAAGCCTTTGCGTTGCAGAGTGCCTTCTGACCTTCTGGTGGTCGAGTGAGTCTCCATGGTCGAATGAGTCTTCCATGGTCGAGTCCCTCCAGCCAGTCGAGTGGGTTCCTCTTTGGTCGACTGGAAGATGATCTCTTCTGAGAGTGTCCTTGGGTAGGACGTTTAGGTCAGGCCTATGACCCTACCCTAGGTACATGAATCCATCATTAGCCCCCGAATGGATTGAGGCTTGAGTGAAGGAGGAGTTGACGTTGTTTCGATTGTCTTTTGCGTCGCCACGCTCGTGTTGTCTTGGATCAAGATCTTCCCTGTTGATAACAAGCAACTTTTCTTCAGTCGACTTGATCCATTCTTGTTCTTTGGTCGAGTGACCTTATTTTACTTTGCTATTCCCGAGCGACGGATCGCAGGAAATCTCGCGCTTGACAGACCGATCTGTCTCTCGCGGATCTCGCGGGATACGAAATTTGGGGAAGCGCGCGAAGCGGAACGGATCGCGGGCGTTCGGATGGGACATAACAGAACGCCTCGATTTCGCGCCCGCTTTTTCCGCCACGATCGTCAGCGCAACTGTTCGGGATATGATCGGATTGTTCGGGTCCACCGTCATCCACTCGGAGGGATGCTATAAATGCAACTCGCGGGGCTTCAGACAAGACCTGTTCTTCTTCCTCCGCTCTCTTCGCCTCCGCCCTCATCGCTGCTGCTCCCGCTAACTCCTCTCCTGCGATTCTGCCGCCACGATGGGCAAAGAGAAGACGGCGGTGTTGGAGCGCCAAGAAGGCGTCGGCGGCTGAGAAGGCGAAGGGGAGATCTACCGCCATGGCGGTTCCTCGTCGAGATCCAACTTGCGAAGGGCTGGGTCCAGGAGATTGGATCCATCGACCATCGAGGAGAAGGATCTCCTCGACATGGCTAACGACGGGTTGATCCCCCACGGTGCCGCGAGGCTTCCTGGTCGAGAGTGGCAGCCTCAGCCAGAAGAGGGTGAGTGCGTGCTTCTGGCCACCCATGTCGACCGAGGTTTTTCGCTGCCGCCGAGTGTCTTCTTTCGTGGTTTTTTGAATTTCTTCGGAGCCCAGCTCCACCATTTTACTCCAAACTCCATCGCATATCTTGTTGCGTTTGTGTCTATGTCTGAAAACTTCTGGGCTGTCGACCGACTTGGGTTTGTTCAAGTACATCTTCACATGTCGCCCCCGATCGTGTGAAGAAGGCAAGCCCCGTGACGAGAAGACCCAAGTAGTTCAGATGTGTGGTGGCTTAGGGGTCCAGTTGAGGAATAAAAGCACCTTCCCAGTTATGTCTTTTCCCGAGTCGGTCAGGGGCTGGCAGTCGACCTAGTTCTATTGCCGGAATGAGACGACGCCGGGCAGCGACGGTCTTCCTGCATTCACCATGAGTCGAGTGAATGCACCCTCCTCCTCAAGGTAGTTCCAGAGGAGAGAACTGAGGTGAAGATGTTGATGGACCGCGTGTTGCAGCTGGTTCGGGATGGTGTGACTGGCATGGATCTCCTGGAGGTTTTTCTTCGGAGGCGAATCCAACCTCTTCAGTTCCGGAGCCACTGCATGTGGCTGTACAGCAGCACCGAAGACGAGACTCGCGTCCACCCGGAGGCAGTCGACGATGCCATAGTGGAAAGATGGATGGCTGCGATCACTGGAAACAAGGACAACCCTCGCGGATCCCGGAGGATTTCCCCACTTGACCACAACAGCGTTCCAGAAAAGGTACATTTGCTCTGTTTTCCATTGTATCTTCGTCGAATGTGTTTCTGTAATTTGGTCGACTGAGTTCTGTTTTGATGTTTCCAGGCCCTTACCGAGCTATACTCGATGCCCAATGGCGCTCAAACTCCGACTGAGGAGGGGGAAGCCAGCGGGGGCGAGAGCCAGGAAGAGTGGGATTCAGACGCTGCAGAAGATGACGATGACGACGACGATGATGACGAGGATGATGACGACGAGGACGAAGAGGAGGAGGAGGCACCGCCACGCTCGGAAAGGCGGTCAAAACTTGTGCACGACCCTTCGACTGAACGCGGCAAGGGAGTGGCGACTGCCTCACAGTCGACCAAACGCCCTCGGACCGCTTCTCCGGTGCCGACTGAGAAGGCGCCGAAGCAGTCGAAAGTGGCTCCGTCGAGGACGACCAAGCCTCTGCCAAAAATGAAGGTAGCCATCCCCACCATTTCAGCGGCTGCGATTCAAACCTCGCAAGGCCGAGGACCATGAGATGGAGGACGCGCGACTTCAAATCCCGTCGCAACTTTACATCTTGTTCTTAGCCGATCGATGTATAATTTCGACTTTGACTTTTTCCCAAGCTCCAACCAATGTCATTATCACCCTTCCCGCGACGATGATGAGGATGAGGAACCATTGAGGGCTAGGCGGAGCAGGAAGGCATCTACTGGCCATGCAGCCCAAGGTGTGGTGGCGCCCGAGACCATTGCGACGGAAGGGGAGGTCGGCACTCGACACACCGTGTCATTCGCGGTGCCGTTGGCGAGTGCTCGACCCACTTCGTCGAGTGCTGGGCAGCCATCGATCTTCACCACGCACCACGTCCCGGAGGACCAGGCTAATGCTGCTAAGGAGGCTATCCGTCAGCGAGATCATGATGGAGCAGGTGAAGATCGCTCGATGCGAGCCAAGCAGCTTTTGACGCCAGCCCGCCGCCCTTGAGCAATGTTCGTCGATCGACCACCGCTGCTCATAGGGATATATTATCAAAACTTTTCTTTCTCGAATTATAGCAGTCACCCAAAGGTGTGTTGGTAAAAACTCCGTGTTAGCGGGGGCACGCTGAGTGCACCCGCTGTCACCCAGTGGGTGTGTTGGTAAAAACTCCGTGTTAGCGGGGGCACGCTGAGTGCACCCGCTGGGTGCAGTCCCCAAGGCTAAGGTCGACTGCTGGCAGTCGGTCTTAGGCTTACTAAGTAGATATTGATCATCACTCGAATGGAACGAATGGGTTTCTGAGATCAGTGGGGGCACGCTGAGTGCACCCAGTGGGTGTAGTCCCGAGATCGTGGTCGATCACGCGCTTGATTACAATCAAGAAGTTTTGGTCGATCGGTCGACTCGCTCTCTCTTTTTTTTTTTTTGCTGGTCGATCGGTCGACTCGTTTGAATAAGACCAATGGGGGCACGCTGAGTGCACCCACTGGTGTAGTCCCAGATTACGGTCGAATGCTTGCATTCGACTGTAATCTTAGAAACGCATCATTTTTCTTTATTTACTCGGAAGTAGATTATCTCTGATATTTTTGCAATTGACTCTTCGTAGAAATCCTGCGATCTTGCGGCGCGCTATACTGAACTGGAGCAGAAGCATATTCAGCTCGAGTTGGACTTGAAGCTAGTGCAGGAGAATCTGACGAAGGCAAAGGAGGAGACCAAAGGTATGTTTGGTGAGATTTCGACGACTCTTTTCTCCCCTCATTTGCTTCAAACCTGACTTTACTGTAATTTACAGGCAAGGTGAAGGAGGCCCAGAGGAAGAAGGAGCTTGAGCTGTCTGAGAAGATCAAGCTCGCTGATGAAAAGCTGGCCTCAGTCGCCAAGCTCGAACAGGACAACACCAATCTGAAGGCTGCTCTGGCCATTGCCACCAAGGATGTTGAACGACTGAAGGCTGACAAGACTACTCTGACTGAGAAGATCAACCAGATGGCTGGGAAGAAGAACGAGCTGGAAGGCTTCTTGGGTGGTCTTGCTAAAAAATTGTTCCTTATGCTTGAAGGTAATCTTCTTCACTCGACCAGTTCTCCCAACTGTTATGTTCCCATTCGACTGTTTTCTTAATTCAGGATTTTGTCTTTGCAGAGTTCTGTCGCAACTTCGAAGAAGAAACCAGCCAGCTGGAGACGAACCTTGACCCTGTCAACTCTCCGGTGAATGATGAAACTGCCATGAACATCTTCCGACTGGAGTCCCGTGTTGCTGCCGTCGTGGATTATCTCGCAAGACTGAAGGTTGCTACATCCCGCATCGACTCGACGCTCTGGCCTAGGGAAACACTCCAAAATGACCTCGAGTCGTTGGTGACTCGACTGAACGCTGTCCCTGACCGAGTGCAAGAGTGGAAGAAGTCTTCAGCTCGATGTGGCGCAGATGTCGCCCTGTGTCTGGCACGAGTCCATTGCAAGGATGCCCGAGAGGATAAGCTGGCGGCTCTCCGAGTGGCCAACACCAAAAAGCACGACTTCAGGGCCTTCATGGAGACTTTCATTGCTGCTGCTACGCGGATTGCAGACGGGATTGATCTTGACGAGTTCGTTGCTCCATCCAGCCCTCCACAGAGGGGTAAAAACTTTCCTTGACCTTAAATTTGCCTCGGTATGCCGAGTGGAGTCAGAACCGATAAAACCTTAACAGGCTTAGCGCCTGAGCACTCTCGGTTCTCTTAGGTATCGACCTAAATTTGGATTGGATGTTTTGGATATGATTGCTTTTGGCTTGAATTGTCCTTTTGCAGGTTAACAGCAAGATGCCCACTGCAGTCGACTTATTCCTTAGGCGAGCACTGGGCTGTAGCTAAGCCCCCGAGTGGGAGGTTTGCTCTTCACTCGGTAGGATTTCTTTTGCCTTAGGCGAGCACTGGGCTGCAGCTAAGCCTCCGAGTGGAAGTCTGGCTTACCACTCGGTAGGATTTTTAATAACTTAGGCGAAACGGATTCGCAGCTAAGCCTCCGAGTGGAAGTCTGGCTTACCACTCGGTAGGATTTGTACAAACTCAAAGCAAACGGATTCGCGACTAAGCCACCCACTGGGGAAAATTTTATCGAACCAAAAATAAAAAGTGACAAAAATTATGAAGGAATTATGACACTATTATTTCAAAGCCCATGAACTACGTATATTTTATTACAACTCTTCCGAGTGAGAAAATTTTAAGTGTAAACGCAGGCGGAGCAGATCCGCTTCAAGCTCGGGGTTCTTCGATATTGTGTTCGACGTTGTAGAGACGATATGCCCCATTGTGGAGAACCTTTGTGACGATGAAGGGCCCTTCCCAGGAGGGAGCAAGCTTATGTTGCTTCTGCTGATCCACTCGGAGGACCAGATCTCCTTCCTGGAAGGCTTGACCTCTCGCATTCCTGGCGTACAGGCGACGCAAGTCTTGCTGGTAAATGGTCGAGCGGATCAGAGCCATTTCCCTTTCCTCTTCTAGGAGGTGGACTGCTTCCTGACGCGCTTGCTCAGCTTCTGCTTCATTGTAAAGTTCGATTCGGGGAGCATTGTGAAGGAGATCACTCGGAAGGACTGCTTCTGCCCCATAGACCAGGAAGAAAGGAGTTCTCCCAGTCGACCGATTAGGCGTGGTTCAGTAAGCCCCAAAGCATCAAGGGAGTTCGTCAACCCAAGCTCCAGCCGCATGCTTGAGATCTCGCATCGATCGGGCTTCGCACCCTTGAGGATTAATCCGTTGGCTCGTTCTGCTGTCCATTCGACCGTGGATGGGCGATCGAAGCGTAGTCGACTTCGTGTGCCTTAGGCGCTGCAGAAATCCTTGAATTCTTCCGAGTCAAAATTCGACCCATTGTCCGTGATAATACTGTGCGAGACCCCATATCTGAACGTCAACCCTCTGACAAAGGAAACAGCAGTACCAGCATCAAGTTTTTTGATTGGTTTAGCTTCAATCCACTTGGTGAACTTGTCGACCGCCACCAGTACATGCGTGAAACCGCTCCGACCTGTTCGCAAGGGACCGATCATGTCCAACCCCCATACTGCGAAGGGCCAGACGAGTGGAATGGTCTTCAAGGCTGACGCAGGCTTGTGTGACACATTGGAGTAGAACTGGCATCCTTCGCACTTGTCCACTATTTCTTTCGCCATCTCATTTGCTCTTGGCCAGTAAAATCCGGCTCGGTATGCTTTGGCCACAATGGTCCGAGAGGATGCATGGTGACCACAGGTCCCCGAGTGGATATCATTGAGTATGACTCGACCTTCTTCTGGCGTATACATTTTTGTCCGACTCCCGTCGGGCTTTCTCTGTACAACTGCCCATTGATAACGGTAAAAGCTTTGGATCGACGGAAGATCTGCCGAGCCTCTTCCTCATCCTCTGGGAGTTCCTTTCTCAGAATATATGCGATGTATGGAATTGTCCAATCGGGAGTGACCACTAAAACTTCCATGACCAAGTCAACCACTGCCGGAACCTCAACCTCAGTCGGGTCCGTGGCACTCTTGGGTTGTGGAGCTTCCTCTGTGAAGGGATCCTCTTTAACTGACGGAGTGTGTATATGTTCCAAAAACACACCACTCGGAATGGCTTCTCTTTTGGATCCTATCTTCGCCAGATCATCTGCTGCTTGATTTTTCAGTCGGGGGATGTGATGGAGTTCTAACCCCTCGAACTTCTTTTCCAGCTTCCTCACTGCATTGCAGTATCCAGTCATAGCTGGGCTTCTCACGTCCCACTCTTTCATCACTTGATTGACCACTAAATCTGAGTCGCCATAGACCATCAGGCGACGGACGCCGAGTGAGATGGCCATGCGCAATCCATATAAGAGGGCCTCGTACTCTGCCTCATTGTTGGAGGAATCAAAGTGAATCTGGAGCACATACCTAAGCTTATCTCCTCTGGGGGAAACTAGAACAACCCCAAAGACACAGAACCATTCAGCATGTTGGAGCCGTCAAGAACATGGTCCAATGCTCCGAGTGAACTCCATCGGTTGTTGTTGTTCAATCCACTCGGCAAGGAAATCCGCTATAGCCTCGACTTAATGGCTTTTTTGCCTCGAATTTGATATCAAGGGAAGAAGTTCAATCGCCCATTTGCCACTCGACCGGTTGCATCTCATTGTGCGGGATCTCGATAAAGGAGCGTCGTTGATTTAATCGTGATAGAATGATCGGAGAAATAGTGAGCAACCTTCTTTGTGGTCATGTATATACCATACACAAGCTTCGATAATGAGGACATCTCGCTTGGATGGAGTCAAGACTTGAACGAGATAATACACGGGCGCTGAACCTTGAAGGCCTTTCCTTCCTCTTCCCGCCGACCGTAAGCACAAGATCGACAACTTGTCCAATGGCTGCGATGTAAAGCAACAGAGGCTCTTTGCTGATTGGAGCAGCAAGCACCGGCTGGTGGAGAGCGAGCTTTTAGCTCGGCAAACGCTGCATCAGCTTCGGGAGTCCACTCGAACTTGTCAGCTTTCTTCATCAATCGGTAAAGAGGCAACGACTTTTCACCGAGCCGAGAGATGAATCGACTTAATGCGCCAAGCATCCAAGAAGCTTCGGACGTCGTGCACTTTCGCCGAGCGTTTCATTCGGAGAATAGTGCCGATCTTCTTCGATTAGCGTCGATTCCTCGCTCGAAACGAAAACCGAGTAACTTGCCACCAGAACTCCGAATGTGCACTTTGACGGATTGAGCTTGATATCGCACCTTCCGAGGTTAGCAAATGTTTCGGCGAGGTCGCAAGCAGGTCGGAACCTTTTCGCTACTTAACGCGATATCATCCATATACGCTTCCACATTCCGACCGATTTGAGTGAGAAGACACTTCAATCATTCGCATAAATGTGGCTCCGGCATTCTTGAGGCCGAATGGCATGGTGATATAGCGTAAGCACCGAATGGAGTGATGAAAGCTGTTTTTATTTCATCGGGTCCATACGAGCGGATTTGATGATACCCGAATATGCATCTAGAAAAGACAATCTCTCACCCCGCGGTCGAGTCAACAATTTGATCTATGCGGGGAGAGGAAAATGATCCTTCGGCAGGCCCGATTGATGTGCTTAAAATCAATGCACATGCGGAGTGAGTTGTCCTTCTTGGGAACCATGACGACATTAGCGAGCCACTGGAGTGGTATATTTCTAATAAAACCTCATCACAACAATGAGCCACTTCTTCACCAATAGCTTTTCTCTTACGGACGGCGGACCGCCAAGATGTTCTTTGACTGGTTTTGCCGACTTGTCGACTCGGGGCGATGCTCAGCCAGCCTCGAACACCGGCATGTCACTGGCTTCCATGCGAAATGTCCCGCTTCTCACGGAGGAACCGGATGAGCGCTTCTTCCTATTTCGAGTCGAGTGTTGTGGAGATGTGGGTCGGGCTGCATTGGGATCACCGGATGAATATGGATCTGGCCGCCTCACCGCACGACCGGAATGCGAACTCTGTTGTTGGCTTCTTGGATCGTAACAAGTCACTCGGATCCGCGGTTTGCATGTATTCGCCGAATTCGACCGCCGTCACTTGGGAGTCGGCAATCTTTGAGCCCTTCGAAAGCACTCTTCCGCTTTCTTCCGATCGCGGTGATGTGATCACTCCCTTTGGTCCCGCATCTTCAGTTTGAGGTACACGTAGCATGGTCGAGCCATGAATCGTGCATAGGCGGCCTCCCAAAATAGCGTGGTATGCACTCAAAATCCACAACCTCAAAGGTCAACTTTTCTTTGCGAAAGTGCTTGGAATCACCAAAACCACGCCCGTGGCTATTTGGCCGAGTGAGTTGGCCTTCTTCCCCGGTATGACTCGTGGAAACTCATATTGTCGGGCGCCAAACGGGACATCGGAATGCCCATCCCTTTCAATGTATCCGCATATAACAAATTCAGCCCACTACCACCATCCATCAAGACTTTTGTCGGCCGAGTGCCTTCGACAATGGATCGACCACTAACGCTTGCCGCCAGAGTGGCAATGTGAGTCGGTGATCGATTGGTCGAATGTGATGGGTGTCCGGGACCACTTCACATAACTTGGCTTTACTGGGCAACCATATTCACCTCCCGGTTAATGACTTTCACGACTTTTGCTTTCCACATCCGCGAAGATCATCAGAGGAGTTGACATGCTGGTATTCCTCCTCACCGTCCTCTTTGTCTCCGGCCTTGTCGCCTCCTTCTCCTTGTCCTTAGACTGTTTTCCTGGCTGTTGGATCAGAGTCGACATCGGGCAGTGGTGTGCTTCGGGTAAATAATGTTGCCCTCTTCATCCTTCTTCGTGTGAATATGGCATGGCATATCCATCACGTCATTTCCTTCTTTATCTTTCACTTTCTTCGGATTCCAGGATCCTTTGGGCTTCCCCTTGAACTTCCCCTGAGTCACGGCCAGGGCCTCTCCAGGAGCTGCTGGCTCGGCTTTGCGCTTCTGCTTCCGACTGGAATTGCCCTTCTCCGACTGACTTGGCTTGTATTTACCGCTTCGGAGTCGGTCTTCTTCCTCGCCATTGGCGTATTTGCTAGCAATCTCCATCATTCGACTCAGGGTCATGTCCCCGGTTCGACCAAACTTCAGACTCAATTCTCTGTTTTTGACGCCATCCTTGAAGGCGCAAACCGCCTGATGGTCAGACACATTTTCCACAGTATGGTGCAAGGTAATCCACCTCTGAATGTACTCTCGGAGAGTTTCATTGGTCTTCGCACACAAACTTGCAGCTCACAAACCAGCCGGTCGCTTGCAAGTCCCTTCAAAGTCTGGACGAACACTCGGACAAATCTTCCCAAGTATATATATCTGCGTGAGGTAACTCATTCAGCCATGCTCGCAGAACCTTCCAACATGAGGGGCAAATGCTTCATGGCCACCTCATCATTCCCACCACCAATCTGAACAGCCACTCGGTAATCTTCAAGCCAAGTTTCGGGCTTGGATTCCCAATGAACTTGTCGACTCGCTGCCAATCTGAAATTGGGGGATCATGCGGCTCGATAGCCCTGCTAAAACACTCGACCGAGACATGCACTCGACCGCTGGTGGGTGCATCCTCTCGGTCCGCCGATGGGCTCTGTTCGATCGACCAAGCCTTGCACGATAATGGATCGCGTCAAAGCCTGGTTCCACAGGGTCGACCGGAACTCTTCGCCTGTCTTGAAAATGCTGTCATCATCGGCCGCCGAGGAGCGTCGACCCTTCCCTCGGAGGAAAGGGGCACTCGGCGCTGTCATCTCGGTCGAATCGGTATCCGTGCTGCTCTCGCCGGTTGTCGCGCCCTTCTCGCCGCTGAGGCGATCTGGGCTGTCGGCCACCGATCGATGTTTCGCAGCGACGGATCGACCGTGAATCCTGTTGCGCGATCTGCGACACGCCTGAGTTCGATCTCCGCAGCTCGGAGTAAATCTCTGATCTGCTGCAAGCCTCTCCCAGCTTCCGACTGGGACGGTTGGATAGACTCTGCTATACGAGTTGCAGCTGCTAAATTCTGGACTGGTGTGCGGTATACCTGAGTCGGTGGGAAGAGTCGGTCGATCGCTTCGGGATTCGTTGCCACGACGCTTCGCCGAGTGCTCGCTGAAGATTCTCCAGGCGAGCGCGTTCAGCCACATTGGCCAAACGTGCTTCCTCTAAGGCACGAGCCTCAGGGGTTTCTCCGGCGATGGGAGTATGCAGGGCATCCATGTTCCTGCGACGAAGCTCTTCTCTCTGCAGAGAGTCGAGTGTCTCGGGCTGGTACTCTTCGTGCTCTTGCACGGGGTCTCCTCCTCCGGCGGCCCCACCGCCGTGGGCGAAGCCGGGAGGACTGCGAGGGCCGTCAACCATGAGGATCTCCGCCGCTGGATCACTGCTATCACACTGGATGCGCTCTCTCGGAGCCGGTCGGCCAGATCGAACAGGCCGTAGAGGGATTCGTCGGGCTCGATGGCCGCGACTTGGGAGGTGGCTGTCTGGCGAGCCACCGCGTGCTTCACCCACCGCTGGAGCCTCGACCGACCAGAACGCTTGCGCTGGTGGGAGACTGGGCGGGCGACCGATAGGGGAGTCGACCGATACGGGGTCGACGGTTGCCGCAGCAAAACGCCGCGAACACATGCGCGAAAGTGTGTCGCCCCGCGGACGGGGAGCGCCTCGATGTCAAGTGGAGCCTCCTGGAGCCATGCGGAGTCGTCGGCGACAAAAGTGAGAGCACCGAGACGGATCTCGCGCCCTCAACCAAAACTCCAGCAGTCATCGTGATGAAGGTACTGAAATCTTGCAACTCCTCCACAAATCGCTAAAACACCAGCCCCACGGTGGGCGCCAACTGTCGTGGTTCTAAGTCTGACAGTAGAAATAGGGGTAGGTAAGGGAGGCGATGTCTTAGCTATGGAGTAGTTGTGAAGACAAGTGATGTACGAAGTTCAGGCCCTTCTCGGAGGAAGTAACAGCCCTACGTCTCGGAGCCCTGAGGCGGTCGAGTGGATTATGGATATGAGTATTACAAGAATGCGAATCCCTCTACCTGTGGAGGAGGGTGGCTTATATAGAGTGCGCCAGACCCCAGCCAGCCCACGATTGAGAGAGGTTAAAGTACATTAAGTCTGGGCGCATCTTGTAACGCCTCATAAAGTGTCTTAACTATCATTAAGTCTATTCAAGAGTGCCGTTATGCTGCAGAGTGCCTTCGACCTTCGGTGGTCGAGTGAGTCTCCATGGTCGAATGAGTCTTCCATGGTCGAGTCCCTCCAGCCAGTCGAGTGGGTTCCTCTTTGGTCGACTGGAAGATGATCTCTTCTGAGAGTGTCCTTGGGTAGGACGTTTAGGTCAGGCCTATGACCCTACCCCAGGTACATGAATCCATCAGGTACCGCCCACGACAGCCTCCTCTGCCTGTGGTCGGCCAGATGGTGGTTGACGGGACCGTTGAGGAGCAGGTTTTGTCAGGTCAAGCTCTGGAGGTGGTCTCGGCGCTAGCTAATGCTGAGATTCCCGGGAATGAATCCGGGTTGACTGTGTCAGTGAAGGCTACTGATAGGGCTGAGTCTGATAGGGCGTCCAAATGGGCGCGTAAGAAAGAGAAAGTGCTCTGTTATGAATGTGGTGGCAAGGGACGTTTTATTGCTGAGTGTGTGGCTGAGCTTTGTGGAACTTGTGGCAAACCAACACATGACACGGGGGACTGCCCGTTTTTGCGAGATCAGGCACCGTCTCTCATGATGTATGGAGTGTACTGTTCTGAACTCACGTTCTTTGAGTCTCCCACGGAGATGGAGGTTCCTGACGAGACATTGAGCTTGACAACGGGATAGTCAAAATTACGGAGAGGAGAGGTCTCGAGGCTCGGTTGTGCAGAGGCTGAAGGAGTTGGCTCCATGTGATTTCCAGTGGGAACTTGTTACTATAGAGGACAAACTGTTTCGGGTTGAGTTCCCGTCGGTTGAGGATCTTCAGAGACTTCTGAGTTTCGGGATGTGCAAGGTGCCGGGTACTGATTGTGTGCTTGAGTTTCATGAGTGGAAGAGGATTGAGCCTACGGGCAAGCCTCTAACTCAGGTGTAGTTGCGCTTTTCTGGGGCTCCCTCGAAGCCGATGCAGGATGCTCAGCTCGTGGCTAGCCTGGGTATTATGGTGGGGAGACCAGAGCGAGTGGACATGGACTTTACCAGAGCTCACGGGATGGCCCGATTACTGGTCAGTGTGCTGGATATTGAATACGTACCTGAGGTGGTTAAGTGGACTTATCGAGGCCAAATCTATTCCCTCGTTATTGAGTTTGAGGATGACAGTCTGTTCGCCGAGGTGGCTAACGGGACTGATACTGACATGCACGAGGGAGATGATAGTTCGGGACTTACGGAGGCGCCAGTTGCTGACAGTGCACGAGAGTTGTCTACTACGCCGGGAGTTGATTCTCATACGTCTGGGGATGGGACGGCACCACCATCCATGGTGCCTACGACTACTCTCAGATTTGGGTCTTTCGAGCCGGCCTCTGCGCCCCTGAGACTTTGGAGTGAGCGGGTGGAGTCTGATGAGGTGTTCGAGCACTCGCTACCTGTTTTGGAGTTTGAGGATACTGTGACTCCTCCTCTTGGGGCCGCGCCGATTTCGGTCAGGAGTGAGGCGGAGGAGGTTCCCTCCCGCATGTTCGTTGATTCTCCTCAGGTCGCGGGCCCGGCGGTGGAGGGTGTTTTCCCTGGAGGGGATCCGGGGATGGTGATCTTGGACCCCTCCCCTGCGGTCGCCTTACCGGAGGTGCAGCCGGCGGTGCCATCTGCTGATGGGGGCTCCGGGCAGGTGGCCTCGGCGCCCTCTTCATTTCTTCCGTTGGTCGAGATCCCAATGGTGGAGGTTGCTTATTCGGGAGGGGGTTCGGGGCAGCTGGCCTCGGCACCTGCCTCTCCTCTCGCCAGGCCGATGATGTAGGCGGCGGCCTTGCTTTCCGGTGAGGGCTCGGGGCTTGTAGCCTTGGGGCTCTGTTCTCTTGGGGCGCCCAGGGGGGCCAGCCCTCCTTCGGCGCCGATAACTCCTGCTGGCCGAAGGGCCGGGGTAGATGGGGAACTCGGGCAGGAGGCCCAGGTTCCACCCTCCCTCGGCTTGGTGCACTCGAGTAGGGCCACTTGGGAGGAGGTGATTGCGTTCGGTGGTATACCGGATCCGGTCTCTGAGGGGCGACAGTTGAACAGCCGTCTCTAGGACCATTCGGATGTGTACGACATTCAGCAGCGATGCGCCATGAGGGCGGCCAAGCTTCGTGACGTGGAGGTCACTACTGGTATGTCGGTCGATACATCTAATACTATTTTGCATTTTACCAATGATGAGATTATTAATAATGCAAACCATCTAGGAATTTCACTAAGTAGTAATGATAGTGAAATTTTAACTTCGGTTAATGGTATGCTGGATTTAGAGGCTGAGCGGGCTTTAGAGATGATTCAGAACTTAGTTGCGGTTAAACCCATAAATAACTCGATATTGATGCTCGGGGGTCAGGGTGCTCGATAATTTGTGTGCGGATCTTGCTAATCCTTCCCCGAGCCCGAGGAGGAGGATGAGAGTGTGGAGAATGTTGAAGTGGGTACCTCGAGACTGGTTGTGAGGACCGGCCGAGAGTTTCAATATTCCTAAACACAAGTGGAAGCGGAAGATCTACCCGATTCCGCAGTGTGTAGGAGTGCTCGGATCCGAACGGCTAAAAATTCCATGACGATATATAAAGGAATCTTTTGCAATAGCAGAGGTTTGAAAGACTTGGCTAAAAGAAGGTTTCTTGCTGAGGCTTCTATTGAGCATAAGTTGGACTTTATCGCATTGTCGGAAACTGGTAGAGCTAATTTTTCGCCACAATTTCTCAATACTTTATCACGCGGTATTGATTTTGACTGGCATTGTCTACCACCGCGAGGAAGATCGGTAGGATCTTACTCGGAGTTATATGCAATTCGTTAGAAGTCCAAGCGTGGTCATGGGAGATTTTGTCATTAATTTTAGGGTGCGGTCGAAGACCGATGGGTTTAACTAGGCTTTGGTGGCGGTATATGGTGCCACACAGCCCGAGCTAAAACCGGATTTCTTGGCTGATCTGGTTAGGATTTGTGGTTCGAACAACTTCCAATCTCGATGGGGTGATTTCAATATTATCGTAAGGCGTGATGAGAAGAATAATGATAATTTTGATGGTAGATGGTCGTTCATGTTTAACACTATCATTGAAAGCTTGGATCTGCGAGAGATAGAGCTTTCGGGCAGAAAGTTTACCTGGGCTAACGCAATGCCAAATCCAACGTTTGAAAAGTTGGATCGAGTCCTGGCTAGTGTCGAATGGGAGCAGAAATTTCCCTATGTAACAGTCCAGGCGCTTTTGCGTGGTATTTCTGACCACACGCCTTTATTTCTCGACTCGGGGAACCCACCCATTTGGGAAATAAAAATGTTTTTTCTTTCGAGCTAGCTTGGTTTGAGAGAGAAGGCTTTTTTGATCTTGTAGCCAGAGAATGGGCTAAGGATGCAGGAGGTAGGTCTGCGCTTGAGCGCTGGCAGAATAAAATTAGGCATTTGAGAAGTTTCCTCCGTGGGTGGGCTAAGCATCTCAGCGGGGTTTATAAGATTGAAACGGAACAACTCCTTACACTTATTCAGTCCCTAGATGTAAAAGCAAAAACCACGGTCCTGCCAGCCTCGGAGCTTCATGCCAAGCTAGATGCGGAGATGAGCTTGAAAGGGCTCCTTCGTGAGGAAGAGTTAAAATGGGCACTCCCGGCCAAGGTCCGAAGAGTAGTCCAGGGGGACACGAACACACAATTCTTCCACATGATCGCTAATGGTAAACATAGAAAGAAGAGGATCTTTCAGCTTGAGCAAGATGAGGGAACGATTCTTGGACAGGAAAACTTAAATCTATATATTACTGAGTATTATAATTAGTTGTTTGGGCCTTCAGAGGACAACTGTGTGTCGCTGCATGAGTCTAGGAATGAGGATGTGCCTCAACTTACGGCTGTTGAGAATGATATTTTAGCTGCACCTTTCTCTGAGAAAGAGGTGTTTGAGGCCATTTCCCATATGAAGAATAATAAGGCTCCTGGCCCAGATGGTTATCCGACTGAGTTTTATAAGAAGTGTTAGCATATTATTAAAGGAGATCTGTTGTCGTTGTTCAATGATTTATTCTCTGGCTAGCTTCACCTTTTTCAGCTGAATTTTGGAACGATAACCATACTTCCCAAGAAGACAGAGGCAGTGAGAATCGAGAAATTCCGGCCTATCTGTCTTCTTAATGTTAGTTTCAAAAAATTTACAAAGGTCGGGATGAATAGGCTCACACATATTGCGCATACTGTGGTATAACCTACTCAAACTGCTTTCATGCCGGACAGGAACATCCTCGAAGGGGTTGTGGTCCTTCATGAAACCCTCCACGAGATTCACACGAAAAAACTTGATGGAGTTGTTTTTAAGGTGGATTTCAAGAAAGTGTACGATAAAGTCAAATGGCCTTTCCTTCAACAGGCATTACGCATGAAGGGTTTTGATGAAGCTTGGCGAAGCCAAGTTGAATCTTTCACGCAAAAAGGGAGTGTTGGAATTTAAGTGAATGACGATATAGGTCATTATTTCCAGACACACAAGGGCCTGCTGCAAGGTGATCCAATGTCTTCTATTCTGTTCAACATCGTAGTTGACATGTTGGCAATATTGATAGGTAGGGCAAAGGAGGCTGGGCAGGTGGGTGGCTTGGTGCCTCATCTAGTTGATGGTGGTGTGTCCGTCCTGCAGTACGCTGATGATACAATCATCTTTATGGAGCACGACTTGGCAAAAGCGAGAAATATGAAGCTGGTGTTATGCTTATTTGAACAATTGACCGGTTTGAAGATTAACTTCCATAAAAGCGAGTTGTTCTATTTTGGTAGAGTCAAAAAGGAACAAGAGTCATATAAGCAATTGTTTGGATGCGAATTGGGAGCACTACCTTTTACTTACCTAGGTATTCCCATTCACCATCATAAGCTGACAAACAGAGAATGGAAGTGTATCGAGGATCGGTTTGAGAAGAAACTGAGCTACTGGAAGGGCAAACCCATGTCTTATGGAGGCCGACTGATTCTTATTAATTCGGTGCTCACGAGTATGCCTATGTTTGTTTTATCCTTCTTTGAAGAACCAGTTGGGGTTAGGAAAGGGCTGGACTTCTATCGGTCCCGTTTCTTCTGGCAGAGTGATGAACCTAAGAGAAAGTACCAACTAGCCAAATGGGATGTTATTTGTCGACCAAAAGACCTAGGGGGTCTTGGTAATTAGAATCTTGAAGTCAAGAACAGATGCCTTCTCAGTAAGTGGCTATATAAGTTATCATCCGAAACTGAGGCAACTTGGACGCAGATCCTTCGTAGCAAGCATCTGCACTCTAAGACGTTGTCGCAGGTGACAGTGAGACCGACTGACTCGCCGTTTTGGAAGGGGCTTATGAGAATCAAAGCTACTTTCTTTAATAGAACAAAGTTTATTGTCGGTAATGGCAACAACACTCGCTTCTGGGAGGATACTTGGCTGGGTGAAACGCCATTGGCGCTTTTCGTCTCTATATCGTATTGTGCAGAGACGTGATGCTCTGGTTGCCACGATTTTGCAGTCCACTCCCCTTAATATTCAGTTTAGGAGGGTGCTTATTGGCGACCGGTGGGAAGCACGAATTCATCTGGTGAGTAGACTGATGGAGGTTCAGCTTACTCATCAGCCCGATCAGTTGTGTTGGAAGCTTACTAGGACTGGTGAATTCACTCTAAAGTTGATGTATATTGATGTCATCAACTCTAGTGTTGTTCCTAGTTCCAAACATGTTTGGAAAGTCAAGGTTCCTTTAAAAATCAAAGTGTTTATGTGGTTTGTACATAAACAAGTAATCTTAACAAAAGATAATTTGGTTAAACATAACTGGACAGGATCTACTAGGTGTAGCTTCTGTGATCGGGATGAAACTATCAAGCATCTTTTCTTTGATTGTCCGTTGGCGAGAGTGTTGTGGCGCACGGTGCAAATTGCCTTTAACATTACTCCTCCGAATTCAGTCAGGTCGTTATTTGGAACGTGGCTTGTTGGGATAGAGTCCGAAACAGCTAGACAAATTCGCGTAGGAGCATGTGCGTTGTTATGGGCAATTTGGAACTGCAGAAATGATTTGTCTTTTAACAGAACAACAACTATTTATTTTTTGCAGGTGTTATTTTGGGCTACTGCGTTATTCCGTATGTGGTCCTTACTCACTGCGACGGAGGCCAGGGAGCGTTTGGTTACTGGATCTGTCCGGTGGGAGATGGTAGCACGGGATATCTTCAACCGGTTTGGATGGCGGTCATGTAATAGGATAGGAGATTAGTTTACCTATCTTTCTTTTGCCAGCCGGTTGTGGTTTTTGGGCCTTGTTGCTTTTGACTTTGTGGCTTTTTGTGAGCTAACCTTTTATCTATTTGCAGACTGCAAAACCTTGTTAAACTACTTTATTTATTTATAAATATGGCCGTATGCATCATCCTGATGCAGAGGTCGGGGAGTTCCTCTTTTCGGAAAAAAAAACATCAACATGACCCGTTCAAAGTGGCCCAGGCAGTTCACCATCCCAGATCGCCAACAGAGAAATTTCATAGGTTCGTCATCGGCCTTCGGTCCTCACTCCTCAACCTGCTTGCTATACTGCACTGTACGTCTGCTCTAAGTCGCCTGAAACTGATAAGCTAATGCCGAGCTTCCCATGCTACTGCATCATTCCCCTCATCCGCCGGTCCCGGAAAGTTTACCGCTACCATGTAATTTTTATGTCCAAAGCAGCCCAACTGAGTTTGCTACGTGTTAGCCACAGGATTACTACTGCTATGCTATGTAATTCTTAGGTTTTTTTTTCGGGCGATCATGCTCTTATGGTTAATCTTAGAGTGATTCGTGCTCATCTGTTGACTAATCCAAAAATGGATTATTATTCTTAAATTGATGCGCGGTCATTTTTCCTTTTAACTGCCCTACATACTTTTTTCCACCTAGGAAATGATTCGATGATCGATGAACTACTAACCCAAAGGGCTTCACTTGCCTAGCAAGCAACAATGACGTGTTTGGTAGCCTGCATTAAGACCAACCAGGCTCTGGCGAGCTAAGTAGCAAGTTGTTTGGTTGTCTCGAGTCGCACGTAAAAACTGGCCCGCATTTAAACTTAAAGCACCCTCCAAGTACAGACGGGCTTAGTGCAATTTACACTATCAGAAAAATGCAAGCCAAGCTTGATGCGGACAACCAAACAACAACATGCAGATGATGGCCGACAGAACTAGGCTCCATTGAGAAACTAACTAAACGCGCCCCAAGTGTTTGTCCTTTCGCCCCAGCTTGGTACTAGTAGGAGGAGCCACTGTGACAACCAACTTACCAATACTAGTTGAGTGCCACATTTATGACTGGCTAGCGGTTTCTCTGGTACATTAAGTTTTTTATGAGACGGACACATTTACTTAGCCTCTCCGTTTCTTGGTACGGCCAGTGGTTTTCTTGTCTGACGCATCCGGATACGCTCTACGCTTCCTTGTAAATGTGCCCGCGTTTGGGCCGGTCCCACGATTTCGGTGTGCTGCGTCGCCGAGTGCTCCTCCTCCGTGTCCGGTGCCTACTAGTCTATCATCATATATATCTGGTTGCCCTCTTTACACGCTAGAGATGTGAAGGATGACATAACCCATATCGCCGAGCAAACAAATATGCAGATTATTTCTTAATTTGATCGTCCAAGCTTCATATCTTCAATTGAGAAACCAAATACTGCTCCAATAGCTATTTTGGCATGACCAAGACTTAGGGATGAGAGGCATTGGAAAAAATGATTCAACAACGACAGGTTCTTGCGCTGCACAATTCAATTATGTCACCGTTATGTGCTTCCGTCGACTTTGTCTAGTGCGGCAATTGCATGGCTATCCTCAATTTGCTGGTAGTTGAAGAACAGTGGAATGAGAAACACCATCTTGGATATGTCCACACGAATCATACTGCAATACTAGGCTGGAATACGGTGTGAAATTAGACGATTTGGCGTCGTGCGCTGGAGTTGGCCTTACAGCCACATACCTTCTTCATTTTGGCACACACAACTCCAGCAGCCCCCCTCCTTACACTATTTCAGCTTAATCGTGCACACACAACAACAGAGCCCCTCCTCTTCCTGTTTTCTAAAGATGGTTCTCACCACCATGTCAAGCTCCAGCGCTCCTGCCGGTTGGCCTAGATGAAGAACCTCGCTTCCATTCATGGTTCGTTCTGCAGCAATGGAATGGTTCAATGGTGGGTCTCTCGCACACGTGCCAATCCACACAAGCACTTGCACAAGTGCGAGCACGAGTGGATATGTCTAATTCACCCAGAATGTCTACATCATGTTCCCCTAGATGGCCCTGACCACCGTGTCCAGTTCAAGCGCATCGCCGGTCAGCCTCGAGGAACAACCTCCGCTAGCTTCCTCTAATGCTTTACCGTACAGAAACAGCATGGTTCGGTGGTGGGTATCTCGTACCGTCCCTTATCGACCCAGGGAAGCACTTGTGCAAGTGCCAGCATGAATGGGTACGTCTACCGCATACGCGCATGAAGCTCAGTTTCATCTCAACTTTGCCTTTTTCTGTTTTGATTTTCAGCCAGGCAAGTGCAATCTTTGGAAATGGGAGGACAACTACATCAACATAATCTGTGCAAAGTGGCCCAGGCAGTTTACCATCCCAGATCGTGAACAGAGAAAATTTCATAGGATCATCATCGGCCTTCAGTCCTCACTCCTCAACCCGCTTCTATACTGTACTGTACGTCTGCTCTAAGGTTGCCTGAAACTGATAAGCTAATGCTGAGCTTCCCACGCTACTGCATCATTCCCCTCATCCGCCGGTGACCCGGAAAGTTTACCACTACCATGTAATTTTTATGTCCAAAGCAGCCCAATTGAGTTTGCTACGTGTTAGCCACAGGATTACTACTGCTATGCTATGTAATTCTTAGGGGTTTTTTCGGGCGATTCGTATTCTTATGGTTAATCTTAGAGCAATTCATGCTCATCTGTTGACTAATCCAAAAATGGATTATTATTCTTAAATTGATGCGCAGTCAGTTTTCCTTTTAACTGCCCTACATACTTTTTTTCCACATAGGAAATGATTCGATGATCGATGAACTTGGATATATTAACATGTTGAGTGCCAAATTTATGACTGGCTAGCGGTTTCTATGGTACATTAAGTATTTTATGAGACAGACACATTTACTTAGGCTGTCCGTTTCTTGGTACGGCCAGTGATTTTCTTGTCTGACGCATGTGGATACGCTCTACACGCTTCCTTGTAAATGTGCGCACGTTAAAACAGACATACGCTGCATCCCTATGGGCCGGTCCCATGATTTCGGTGTGCGTCGCCGAGTGCTCATTCTCCACGTCCCGTGCCTACTAGTCTACCATCATATATATCTGGTTGCCAGTGCTCTATACACCCTAGAGATGTAAAGGATGACATGACCCATATTGCCGAGCAAACAAATTTGCAGATTATTTCTTAATCTGTTCGTCCAGGCTTCATATATATCTTCAATTGAGAAACAAAATACTGCTCCAATAATAATTTTGGCATGACCATGACTTAGGGATGAGGGGCATTGGAAAAAATAATTCGACCACGATAGGTTCTTGCGCTGCACAACTCAATTATGTCACCGTTATGTGCTTCCGTCGACTTTGTCTAGTGCAGCAATTGCATGGCTATTCTCAACTTGCTGGTAGTTGAAGACCCGTGGAATAAGAAACACCATCTTGGATATGTCCACACGAATCATACTGCAATACTAGACCGTTGGAAAAGGGTGTGAAATTAGTCTAGCAGTCAACGAATGTTCCATGTTAGAAATAAATTTGGATATGTATGGTAGGGAATGAAGGGGATACTTTAAGATCACACGGCTCAGTCAAAGCTGTACTCCAATGTTATGGGTTTTTGCCACAGGATTGAATTAAATTAGTCTGACTACTAGTTAAACAAAAATCCTAGCCGCCAGGGACCTCGTCCGCTGCCACTCCGTCGCCGCCACCGTCAGTGTTAGAATAAATCCGAGGCATATAGTTTTTTTTGTCTGCTGTCCGAAGGGACGCATTCGGGCTTCGATAAGCACAGGGTGCTTTCTTCTGAAATTCCTCCAATAATAAACGCAAATATAGGATGGTCAAGTGGGATCTCATTTGTAGACCCAAGAGCATGGGGGGCTTGGCATCATTAACACCAGAATCATGAATAAATGCCTGTTGCTAAAATGGTGGTGGAAGATTATGTTCCTCGACGACCGTCCCGCTTGGCTTAATATCCTAAAAGCGAAATATTTCCCTTCCTCCAGCCCTATGTTCGCTACTGCCTGTGGTGGCTCTCAATTCTGGCGCCAGCTGGTTAGCATCAGAACGGCTTTCCAGTCCCTTGTGAAGTTCGTTGTCCGTAACGGTAAGTCCACGCGTTTTTGGTTAGACTGGTGGGTTGGGGACACCACGCTAGCGGTGGCCCACCCGACTCTGTTCTCGTTTTGTGCTGACCCCGAGATCTCTATCTTTGAGCTCTCGGCTCAGGGCTGGGTTCTAGATTTCCGGCGCTCTCTTTCCCCAGTAGAGTTGGAAGAATGGCATCGACTTATTGCCTGCTTCCCCCTGCTCTCGGAGGAAGAGGACTCCGTGGTTTGGCCTCACTCCTCTTCGGGGCGTTTTTCGGTGAAGTCGGCGTATTTGAAACTTATTGCTGGTACCCGCACGGAAAAGTTTAAGTACATTTGGTATGCCCGCATCCCTCCCAAGATCAAGATCTTCCTTTGGCAAGCTCACCGTCGCAAACTTCCAGCGGCTGACCAGATTAAGAAGAGGAATGGTCCGGGCTCGGACTCCTGTCAGCTTTGCGGTGCCCTTGAGAATACTGAGCATATCTTTTTCCAGTGCTCGTTGGCTAAATTCATTTGGAGTTGCATTAGACTTTGGCTTGGGGTTAATTGGAACCCCTCCTCCTTTGGTGATATGAGGCAGTGCATCAATTCCTTAGTAGGCCGTTCTAAGAGGGTTTTCATGGTGGGCTGGGCTGCGATTTGTTGGGCGCTCTTGACTACTAGGAACAAGTTCACTATTGAACACATTTATAAAGTCGGGCTATCGCCTTTTATCTAAAAAAAAGCATATAGTTGATCATTCAAGAATCAAGCAATCACATGAGGCATGACACCGAGATTTGTTAAGGAAGTTCACCGATATGGCTACATCCTTGGGGCTTGATTACAGGTGCTCCTCTCCATGACACCGTCACAATATCACACACCGGGCACCCCTTTGCGTGGCTGCGCTATTATATTGCCATAGGTTACATCGTGTGTCTACCCCCAGTATATATGAGAGGCCTAGGATATGAGTGTCCTACTGGGACACGACTCCATATCATATATAAACACAATACAACTACAAGTCTAATTGTAACCTACCTTATACACAATAGACACAACTGTAACAAACTCCACCTTGATGAATATTCTCCACCGTCTTAAATTTGTTCATGTGTCAAACTACATTGGACTTGAGCTTATCCCATGAGTACCGCTGTTACTCCAAAGACTCCATGTGACTCCACCTGCAACTTATAGTCCCTTCTTTTCTTGAGCACAATCAACACCCGAGTAAAATTAAGTTCTTATTTACTCTTGTTTGTGCTACCAACTTATAGAGTATCCGTTCAACGCCATCACACACCGATCACTGATCTGCGTGAAAGTGAACTACTCACTTATAAGGTGTCACAGATAAGAGTTATCTGAACTCAACATCACCACTCTTCTCTTGATCGCCTGTCTGAAATTTGAAAGAATTTCAACATTGCTTGTAGTCATCTCGAGTCAAATTCGCAGTTGTCTCACCACATGTATGACCACCAGAGCCTTGGTCCGTCTTCATGTCCCGTGCATACCACACGCCTCGCAGCTATTACCGTGTAGAGCCACTATTGTCCAGGACGAGTCTCAAGGGTCGTGAACCCACACCACTCAACCCCCACTTCAGAGTAGCATTGATCATCGTCGGCCGATAATGAGTTTCACGCTTCCAACAGACCACTGAGCTCCAGTCCGAATTACTGTCACTCACTTTTTCCTGCTGAAAATAGGCTTCAACTCTCTGAGCTCTTACGCCGTTGCCCCTCAATCCGCACTGAGTGAAGTCTTCTAGACTCCAGCTCCACCTTCAGCATGACTCCATGGTAGATGATCAGTCCACCATCGTGCCCCACCAATTTCAGGCTCACATGCGTACGTCATCTTGAATCAACCCCACGCCATAGTCTTGTCGAAGCCACACAAGCCCTCGGGCATGTGCCATGTGTTTCCACGCCCAGAAGTCGGTCACCATCAGCATCACACTCCTATGTCATCGTCGCCGACCAGATGACCATGTTCTGTACCAACCGACTTGCGTCGATCTGTCAGATTGTCTTGTCTGATCCAGCCAAACTTATATGACTGCATGACACGTTCCAGACTTTTCAAGCCGTCACCGCGGCCATCGCCATCCATACACACATGTGTACTGACAAGTAAAACCAAAGCAAATATCCCTCATAGCTTTCCCATGTGAACCACACGTACGTAGCTTGTGGGTCCCTTTTGTTTCTTTCTTGATAGCATCACGATCAAACTCTAGGTCCTTATACCAATTTTGTAGTTTTTGTTGAAGAACCACATCGTCCATACGGTGTCAGTTTGCCCATCGCACATCTAATCGTTTTGAGGCTTTTTTTTCGTCGCCTATGCATAGCTTTGGCCTTACATGACTCTTGTTAGTTGATGGCATGTTATTGCATGTGTGCATCCTAACTATGCAGATATCGGAGATGTACTCATTGTGTTTCCTGATTCTTTATTTTGAACTAATAAAATTAACCCTTTGTCGAAAAAGTTAAATTAGAATCCTCTACGCCTACTAGCATATGCTGAAGAAAGCAGCCCACAGTGAAGGCTCGAGCATGTGACGCAGTCTGAATTGCCGGTGGGTGTTGTGTTTTACTCTCACTGGCATGAGCGGTATACGGTATACCTACCACTTTAGTTGAAAACATAAAAATCAATGGCTATTGTACCTTTGGTAGTTTTGGCGCGCCTACTAGTCTACCATCACCATCGTATATATATATATATCTCGTTGCCCTCTTACACGCTAGAGATATGAAGGATGACATGACCCATATTGCCAAGCAAACAAATATGCAGATTATCTCTTAATCTGTTTGTCGAAGCTCCATATCTTCAATTGAGAAAAACAAGAATACTGCTCCAATAGCTCTTTCTGCATGACCATCACTTAGGGATGAGCGGCATTGGAAAAATGATTCAACAAACTCAGATTTTCCAGCTATACAACTCAATTCTGCCACTGTTATGTGCTTCCGTTGACTTTGTCTTGTGCAGCAATTGCATGGCTATCCTCAGTTTGCTCGCAGATGAAGACCACAAGGATGAGAAACACCATCTTGGATTTGTCCACACGAATCACACTGCAATACAAATTCAGTGGAAAAGGATGTAAGGGCCGTTCTTTTTTCCTTATGAAAAAGGATGTGAAGTTAGTCTCAAAGTCCAAGAATGCCGCATGTTAGAAATAAATTTGGATATCCAGAATACTAACATGTGTTCTTGGGAATGGTGGGGATAGTTTAACATCGAATGGCTCAATCAAAGTTATACTCCAATGTTATGTTTTTGTCACATGATCCAATTAAATTAGCATGACTAATAGTTAAATTAAAATCCTGATATGCGAGGGTGCTTCATATTTTGCCACGGAGGAAACCATATCAGAAGTTTCTAGGCATTTTGAAAAATATGTAAAGAAAATTGAGACATCGAAAAATATGTAAAAAAATTAAGACATTGGAAAATATGTAATGACAATAGGCGAATTTATTTGTTGGTGGGCCAGGATTTTGCGTGTGTAGGTAATAAAAATTATATTTTTTAACGAAATCTTAGATATGTAGAGAAAATGTATAAGTTTTCACAAAATAATATTTTATTTTTTTGAAACTTCGAAATTACTATTTAACTTTCTAAAATAGCGGACTCCAAGGAGCTCATAATTCTCACTCGTGGGAAAGCCTGGTTTAATTATGATGTCAGCGCAATGGCTCCGGCGGTGAGCGCATCAACGACCTTTTTGCGAAAGCCGCAACATAGGTGCTGCAGGTCATGGGAGAGCCAGTTTTAATCTTGCCCTTCCATGCTTCTTTTGGATCTTGTGGAAAATTCTCTAGTTAGTTAGCCGACGTTCCCGCCCTCGGATACCTTGGCTAGATACACAAAAGCGGTGTTGTGTCATCGACTTGAGATTCAGTTATGCACATAGGTTTGTCGTGGCCGGTGGGTCTCCGGGTGGTAGATGGTCAAGGTACATGGGAAAATTCCGTGCCCTACATTGTTAGACAGTGATGGCAGCGTTATGACGTCGTTTTCTCCTTGGAAGTGTTGGTGTGTTTTCAACCACAATTACCAAAATCTGCGCCCCAAACGCCCGCGGACATACGTGCCAGTGATCGGACAGTACACCAAAAATCGTTTTCACAACTAGATACTTCATTTGAAAATCCTCAAATCCATATTATTACATACACGTCAAACCTAATCTAAAGCGGAGCCCGTTCGGCTCAGTCGTACCCATGTCCGGCGGTTGGCTGCACCCATCAAAAAGTTGCTCCGGTCCCGGCGAGGTAGAGTAGAACATGGGACACGCACCGGCTCACGGGACTCGAGGTGCCGCCGTCTCTGATGCCCCTACTCTTCCTCGTCGAAGCCCGTGCCTTGCACATCGCCGGTGGATGTGAGGTTGATGATAGATCAGTCGTGGCCGGAGCCGGTCACGTCCACGCCACGCGGTTGCGGCGGCAAGAGTTGCCTTTGCACGTATGTGGTGTCACAGGGTGTGACTCCGCCTCGCCAATGTCCACCCTTAGGGATGCCACGGTCTCCCGCGCCCGCTGCCTCGCCTGGCGTGCATGTTGCGCCATATCAGAAGACGCCCAAGCATTGATCATATGTCGTGCCAACGAAGTGTTTGCGCATTTGCCCCGGGTTCAAACGCCAGACGGGCCACACTTCTTCCGGCGAGTCAGCAACAACACGCCTCGCGCTGGATCCATGCGCCATTTGGGCGGACGCAAAATATTCCCGACGGATGGAGACCGACCATTGCCGTCGGGCGGACTCCTCAGGGGAATGGCGGAGCACGAGGCGGACATCCATCTCCTCCTCGGACCGGCGTGGGACGAGCTCCGGGTCAATGGATCAGGAGGTGTAGGACTTGGATTCCCTGCCCGCCATGCCGAAGAAGTGGGCAGGCTACTGAACGGGAGCTTGTGGGCAGCGGGGAGTGGACCGGAGAGGAATGCGGCTAGGGTTTTGACCGTACTGCGGATAGGGTCCAATTTACGTGGGATCGGGTGGGCCACAATGGGCGCGCCCAGATGTCCTATGAGAAGTGCAGTTAGTCCAGATGTTTGGGATGCATATGAAGAGTCTGGTTGGGTGCCTTTTTTGGTATGGAACTGACTGGATAGCCGGTCCAAGAGCTCTTGGAGCGGTACAGGGATGTGTGGTTGTAGATGCTCTTACGTGCCCTTGGTCTTTGTCCGTTGGTCATCACGTGAGAGGCGGTAGTGGTGGTCCCGGTGTGGTCTTGGTCACAATGGTGGTCGTGCACAAAGTCTCTTTAACATTTGTGGTCCAGTTGTCAGGTCCTGTGTGATCTCTGAGGCGAGCTTTCTATATTTTCAAATGTATAAAAAGTAAAGGTGAATTTACTTCACAATGTAACATGCGAGGCTTTAAAGTTTAAACCAAATATATGACCATCTGGTTCCTGGAAAAGAAAAATGATTGAACACTTTATAAAATCTTGAGTAATATTTACTCAGTTAGCACTTTCTTTTGTGTAGACCACATCTGGTCATATATTCTAATAAAATTTAATTGGTGCTGATGTTTTGGAGCCTCATCTCCACTGAGATCTTTTTTTAAGAAAGAAAAGATTCATTTCTAAAAGTGTCAAAAAATAATCTGAAAACAAAATCCACATGTACATATACATGCATCCCCGGCACCTACACATCGGTGGGTGCAATAAAACTTTTTAGGGCACCTTTTTCGCGCGGGAGGGGGGCGGGGGTTGGGTGGGTGGGGTGGTTAAAAGGATCTTGTTTGATCAAACACCGCATGATGTGGGACATTAATTGGATCATGAGGTTCGACCTACCATATGTGTCGCCCAGATACAGAGAAATGAAAACTTGGCTAACATATCCGCATCACAATTAGATCTTGTACCTTTAAATATAAAATGTATACCAATAGAAAAAGATCCAAAGAGACAGATCCAATTAATCTCGGCCATCAAATCATGTCAACCAACGACCTAGACTGCTTCAATGTCGAGCGCTCAACACGTTTAGTGTGCATTTAATTTCATGCCAAATATAGCGCTAATCACATAATAACACGCAAATATCTTACTTAATATCCGCATGCATTTAATATACTTTTAAATTAACGTGCATTGCACGTACACATTGACTAGTTACAATTTAAAAACCAAAATAGACTTTCGTCCCACTTTATAGATAAAGCAAACTGCCAAACATCCAGTTCAGAGCAACGACAAGATACAACACACACCACCAAGCACGACCCGAAGTACGCACAAAGTAAGAAGGGCTCTGCTGAGGGCACAGAACAAGCCCAGAAAGAAAAGAAAAAAGGCAGCATACATGTCGCAACCAAGAATGGCAATTTTTAAAAAGAAGCTCTATTTATTATCTCACTAATGATAGCTTCATATCCACCACGACTACTTATCTGAATGTTAGTTATCACTTGTTTTGAGTCCGATGCAATTACCACATTTTGAATCGTCAGATCCTAAGACAAGCAAAGTCCTCGACAAGCTATTGCTTCGAGTGTCCCTGTATCTGTTAATGCTTTTCTTGGGCACCTATGGTTTCATGGTCAAGAGGATAGTGGTATCCCGGCCCATCAGAGTTCGAGTTCCGGTGCTCGCAAATCACCGTATTATTTTAGAATTTCAGTGATGCGTGTTCAGTGGAAGAAGACGTTCCCGTCGACTACAAGACGCCTACAGTGACTTCGTAAATATCAAGATAATATGCTGGCTCAATCCCTCAGAGGTGCTCAGAGATAGGGTGTATGTGTATGTGTTCATAGGGATGAGTGTATGCATGTATAGAAGTATTTTTAGACCACCACACATGCCTTTTCCCCACAAACATAACGCATTCAGGAATCTCGTTCAAACGGCCGAGCGCAGGTGGTAGAGGTGAGCATGGGCGGCGCAGGGTGGCCGGCAAGCGCGGCCTAGCGCTGGGCCGAGGCGGCTGACACATGGGGATCTTTTTCTTTTCTTCTGTTCTCCCACACGTGCGGAAGGAGGAAGACAAACCTGGCTGCGGCAATCTTAGTTGTTGTTGCGCGTAGAATCAGAAGATTGGCAGCCGACCATTCGAAAGTTGGGCCGGCCGGTCGGCGCCTATCATCGGCTTTTCCATATTACTCCCTTCGTTCCGATTTACTCGTCGTGGTTCTAGTTCAATTTGAACTAAAATCACGACGAGTAAATCGGAACGGAGGGAGTATTATGTACTTCAGGTTTGCTATTTTACATCTAGATGTGAAATAGTATCTCACATCTAAGTTCTACACCACACGATCTAATTGCTGAAAAAATCGTGTAAACGTCTTGATCCCCAGGCCGGGCTTGTCGTGTTTGTCGATTGCACCTTGTGTTCGTTCGTGTCATGCGTGAGGGCCTTAGCCCATGTCTGCTTTTTTTTCTTTTGAGAAGATAGCCCATGTCTGCTGCATGTGATGTGACTCTTTGGGCTCTTTTTTTCTTTGTTGGTTGCATGACCGTTGTACAAATAATCAAGGCTTTTTGTTAAGGGCCTCTTGCTAAGTTGTTTTCTGTTGGGATCATATTGGTGTAATTTTCACGTAAATTCTTGATCTCGCATCATCGGCTAATGTATTTCTGTGTCTCTTGTTCCGTTCTGTCCACTTTTTGTTGAACCGTTCATGGTGCATGTCTGTTTTTTGTTGGACTTTGTTTTTGCTTGCGCTTTTGTGGCCCACTTTTTATCTGGTTTGCGTTGTAGAAGTGGAAGAGGCAGGCTATGTCGCTTGTTGTTGTCTTTTGCTAGATGTGAAGTAGTTACCTCATATCTAACTCTATCATCATAGGATGAAAGCCCTTTAAGATCTGTTCTCTTCTCTCAGCATAGTGCGTTTTGTTTCTTGTTGTAGTTCTTGCGCGGACTGCACCTGTACTAGCTTGTTTCATGTATCGGCCCATGGGACTTCATTGAACGTCTATTTTATTTCACATCGTTTTGGGGATGTGACCGATTTTGCACGTATTTGTAGCTGCATGCATGGGCTATAATTCGAGCAAACACACCCTGCAGCACACTATTAGTTGCATTTTTTCCATTTTAATTTTTTCCTTATTTGTTATCTTACCCCAAGAGGTGAAAATTGAAGAAAAAGAAAAGAAAATGCCACGCGTATTTTTTGTTTGTTTTTGTTTTTTACTTTTATTTTAAATATCATTATTGTCATATATTTTTTTGGATTTGCTAATTCGCATCTACATGATTTTACCACTAAGTTGTTCACCACTTGATCAAACATGTATGTTTCGTGCAAAAATGTTTTGATCACATGCATGTACCTTGGGTCGTGCTGGTGTTTGCTTTGTCGGGCCGGTTTTTCGTGTCGTATTGGTGGTCGTTTTTCTCATTGTCTTCCATGTTTGTGTAAGTGTGAGTATACGATCCTCCATAGGTTGTGACTCATCGCGACGAGATTAGCAATATCGTCTCATCTAAATTTTCAAATGTACAATCTTTTGTTGCTGAAATTTTCATGCAGTGCTTTGATCTTCGTCACGTTGTTTACCATTTCACGGCTTCCATCCATTGTTCGCCGGTTATGTGACGTCGCGCGTTGGAGGCGTTTCGCGACTCGCATTTGTTGTCAGGATTGTGTCAATTTTTAGTTTGCGGGGCAGCAACTTTTCTCACTGGGTGCGGGTTCAATTTTTTGTATAGAGTAACATGACTCGTTGCTCTCACTCTCTTTCTTCCGTTGAGCTATGGTTCAGTTATTTATTTTGTTTTTTTATTTCCTATTTTTTTAGTTTTGGGTACTTGTCCCAGTTACAAATTCACTCTTGACTCGCATTTAGGCACGTAATTTGTTTCATTCTAGTTGCAAACCCATCCATAACTCACAACTAGGCATGCAGTTTGTTTTTCATCCCGATTACAAGTCCACCCTAAACTCGCAACTAGGCTCGTAGTTTCATAGTTGTGTTAGTTGCAAGTCCACCCTTGCGACTCACAACTTGTATCGTAGTTTTGTGTAGTTATCTAAGTTGCAAGTCCACCCTTGACTCGCAACTGTTATTACAGTTTTGTGTAGTTGTGGCTTTTGTCCTCCATTTGTCCAGTTGAAACTTTTATACTAAATTGCAAAATCGCATCAAGATGATGTTTGATGATGTCTCATCTAAGTTTTTTGCGGTTGATTTAGTTTTCTTAATTTTTATGCAATTAGACCATGAAGCTGAAACTAGGGGCTTCTGTCGGCCCAATTGCAAATCACCCTCGACTTGAAACTCGGGAGGGTGTTGTTTTGTTTTCACCCCAGTTGCAAGTCCACCCCTGACTTGCAACTCGATGGATGTAGTTTGTAATCGTCCCGATTGCAAGTCGACCATGTACTCGCAACTCGGGAGGGTGTTGTTTGTTATTTGTTTTCACCCTAGTTGCAAGTCCACCCCCGACTTGCAACTCGAGGGATGTAGTTTGTCATCGCCCTAGTTGCAAGTCAATCGTGTACTCGCAACTCAGGGGGGGGTGTTGTTTTTTTGTTCTTGTTTCATAGTAGTTGCAATTAGACCCTCGACCTTCAACTAGGGATTTCTGTCAGCCCAGTTGCAAGTCCACCCTCGTCTGCAACTCGGGAGGGTGTTATTTTGTTTTCACCGTAGTTGCAAGTCCACCCCTAACTTGCAACTCGAGGGATGTAGTTTGTAATCGCGCCAGTTGCAAGTCAACCATGTACTCGCAACTCGGGAGGGTGTTGTTTGTTGTTTATTTTCACCCCATATGCAAGTCCACCCTCGAAATGCAACTTGAGGGATGTAGGTTGTAATCGCCATAGTTGCAAGTCAATATTCTACTCGCAACTCGGGAGGGTGTAGTTTTGTAGTTGCCCTAGTTGCAAGTCCACCCTCTACTCGCAACTCGGGGGTGGGGGTTGTTTTTTGGTTCTTGTTTCATAGTAGTTGCAATTAGACTCTTGACCTACCACTAGGGATTTCTGTCGGCCTAGTTGCAAGTCCACCCTCGCCTGCAGCTCGAGAGGGTGTTGTTTTGTTTTCACCCAAGTTGCAAGTCCACCCCCCAAGAGATGTAGTTTGTAATTGCCCCAGTTGCAAGTCAACCATGTACTCGCAACTCGGAGAGGGTGTTGTTTGTTTTCACCCCAGTTGCAAGTCCACCCCGACTTGCAACTCGAGCGATGTAGTTTGTAATCACCCAGTTGCAAGTCAACCATGTACTTGCAACTCGGGAGGGTGTTGTTTTGTAGTTGCCCTAGTTGCAGGTCCACCCCTCGACTCGCAACTCGGAGGGGTGTTTTTTTGTTCTTGTTTCATAGTAGTTGCAATTAGACCCTCGACCTGAAACTAGGAGCTTCTGTCGGCCCAATTGCAAGTCCACCCTCGACCTGAAACTCGGGAGGGTGTTGTTTTGTTTTCACCCTAGTTGCAAGTCCACCCCTAACTTGCAACTCGAGGGATGTCGTTTTTAATCGCCCCAGTTGCAAGTCAACCATGTACTCGCAACTCGGGAGAGTGTTGTTTGTTGTTTGTTTTCACCCCAGTTGCAAGTCCACCCCCAACTTCGAACTCGAGGGATGTAGTTTGTAATCTGAAGGAAATATGCCCTAGAGGCAATAATAAAGTTATTATTTATTTCCTTATATCATGACAAATGTTTATTATTCATGCTAGAATTGTATTAACCGGAAACATAATACATGTGTGAATATATAGACAAACAGAGTGTCACTAGTATGCCTCTACTTGACTAGCTTGTTAATCAAAGATGGTTATGTTTCCTAACCATGAACAAGGAGTTGTTATTTGATTAACAAGGTCACATCATTAGTTGAATGATCTGATTGACATGACCCATTCCGTTAGCTTAGCACACGATCGCTTAGTATGTTGCTATTGCTTCCTTCATGACTTATACATGTTCCTATGACTATGAGATTATGCAACTCCGCTTACGGAGGAACACTTTGTGTGCTACCAAACGTCACAACGAATCGGGTGATTATAAAGGTGCTCTCTGGTGTCTCCAAAGGTACTTGTTGGGTTGGCATATTTCGAGATTAGGATTTGTCACTCCGAATGTCGGAGAGGTATCTCTGGCCCTCTCGGTAATGCACATCACTTAAGCCTTGCAAGCATTGCAACTAATGAGTCAGTTAAGAGATGATGTATTAAGGAACGAGTAAAGAGACTTGCCGTAACGAGATTGAACTAGGTATTGGATACCGACGATCGAATCTCGGCAAGTAACATACCGATGACAAAGGGAACAACGATGTTGTTATGCGGTCCGACCGATAAAGATCTTCATAGAATATGTAGGAGCCAATATGGGCATCCAGGTCCCGCTATTGGTTATTGACCGGAGACGTGTCTCGGTCATGTCTACATTGTTCTCGAACCGTAGGGTCCGCACGCTTAAGGTTTCGATGACGGTTATATTATGAGTTTGTGTATTTTGATGTACCAAGAAGTTCGAGTCCCGGATGTGATTACGAACATGGCGAGGAGTCTCAAATGGTCGAGACATAAAGATTGATATATTGAAGCCTATATTTGAGTTCGAATGGTTCCGGTGAAATCGGGATTTTACTTAACACCGGGGTTACGGAACCTCCGGGGGTTATTGGGCCTTAGTGGGCCATGAGGGAGAAGAGGAAGGGCCGGCCAGGCAGGCCGCGCCCCCTCCCCAGTCCGAATAGGAAAGGAGAAGGCGGCGCGCCTTCCCTCTTCCCCTCCCCCAATCCTACTCCAACTAGGAAAGGGGGGGAGTCCTACTCCCGGTGGGAGTAGGACTCCTCCGGTGCGCCTCCTCCTTGGGCCGTCCGCACCCCCCCCCCTTGCTCCTTTATATACAGGGGCAGGGGGGCACCCTAGAACACACAAGTTGATCTATGGATCGTTCCTTAGCCGTGTGCGGTGCCCCCCTCCACCATATTCCACCTCGGTCATATCGTCGCAAAGCTTAGGCGAAGCCCTGCGCCGGTAGAACATCAAGATCGCCACCACGCCGTCGGCCGACGAAACTCTCCTCCCCGGCTCTACCGATTGGAGCCCGAGGAGCGCCATCGAGCTGTACGTGTGTCAAGAACTCGGGCGCCGGAGTAACGGCGCCGGATCGGTCGGATCGCGAGGAGAACGTCGACTACTTCCTCTACATTGTGATCGCTTCCGCCGGTCTCACGAGGGTACGTGACAACACTCTCCCTCTCGTTGCTATGCATCACCATGATCTTGCGTGTGCGTGGAAATTTTTGAAATTACTACGCTACCCAACAAAGGCATCCGAGCCTAGGTTTTATGGCTTGATGTTTTGCACGAGTAGAACACAAGTGAGTTGTGGACGATACAAGTCATACTGCCTACCAGATGTCATACTTTGGTTCAGCGGTATTGTGAGATGAAGCGCCCGGACCAACATTACGCGACGCTTACACGAGACTGGTTTCACTGCTACGAGCACTCGTGCTTAAAGGTGGCTGGCGGTGTCTGTCTCTCTCACTTTAGTTGAACTGAGTGTGGCTACGCCCGGTCCTTGAGAAGGTTAAACGGAGTCTATTTGACGAAGTATCGTTGTGGTTTTGATGCGTGGGTGAGATTGGTTCTTGCTTAAGCCCGTAGCAGCCACGTAAAATTTGCAACAACAAAGTAGAGGACGCCTAACTTGTTTTTGCAGGCATGTTGTGATGTGATATGGTCAAGACGTGATGCTATATTTTATTGTATGAGATGATCATGTTTTGTAACCGGTTATCGGCAATCGGCTGGAGCCATATGGTTGTCGCTTATTGTATGAAATGCAAACACCTCAGTAATTGCTTTACTTTATCACTAAGCGGTAGCGATAGTCGAGAAGCAATAGATGGCGAAACGACAACGATGCTACGATGGAGATCAAGGTGTCGTGCGGTGATTTATGGTGATCACGACGGTGCTTGAAGATGGAGATCACAAGCACAAGATGATGATGGCCATATCATATCACTTATATTGATTGCATGTGATGTTTATCCTTTATGCATCTTATCTTGCTTTGATTGACGGTAGCATTTTAAGATGATCTCTCACTAAAATTATCAAGAAGTGTTCTCCCGAGTATGCACCGCTGCCAAAGTTCGTCGTGCCTGCACACCACGTGATGATCGGGTGTGATAAGCTCTCGTCCATCTACAACGGGTGCAAGCCAGTTTTGCACACGCAGAATACTCAGTTATACTTGACGAGTCTAGCATATGCAGATATGGCCTCGAACACGGAGACCGAAAGGTCGAGCGTGAATCATATAGTAGATATGATCAACATAAGATGTTCACCATTGAAAACTACTCCATTTCACGTGATGATCGGTTATGGTTTAGTTGATTTGGATCACGTGATCACTTAGATGACTAGAGAGATGTCTATCTAAGTGGGAGTTCTTAAGTAATATGATTAATTGAACTTAAATTTATCATGAACTTAGTCCTGGTAGTATTTCGCAAATTATGTTGTAAGATCAATAGCTTGCGTTGTTGCTTTCATATGTTTATTTCGATATGTTCCTAGAGAAAATTGTGTTGAAAACTGTTAGTAGCAATGATGCGGATTGGATCCGTGATCTGAGGTTTATCCTCAATGCTGCACAGAAGAATTATGTCCTTAATGCACCGCTAGGTGACAGACCTATTGCAGAGCGGATGCGCGATGTTATGAACGTTTGGCTAGCTCAATATGATGACTACTTGATAGTTTTGTGCACCATGCTTTATGGCTTAGAATCGGGACTTCAAAGATGTTTTGAACATCATGGACCATATGAGATGTTCCAGAGTTGAAGTTAATATTTCAAGCAAATACCGAGTTAAGAGATATGAAGTCTCCAACAAGTTCTATAGCTAAAAGATGGAGGAGAATCGCTCAACTAGTGAGCATGTGCTCGAGATTGTCCGGGTACTACAATCGCTGAATCAAGTGGGAGTTAATCTTCCAGATAAGATAGTGATTGATGAATTCTCTAGTCACCATCACCAAGTTAGTAGAACTTCGTGATGAACTATAGTATGCAAGGGATGATGAAAATAATTCCCGAGTTTTTCATGATGATGAAATCGATGAAGGTAGAAATCAAGAAAGAACATCAAGTGTTGATGGTTAGCAAGACCACTAGTTTCAAGAAAAGGGCAAAGGGGTAGAAGGGAACTTCAAGAAGAACAGCAAGCAAGTTGCTGCTCAAGAGAAGAAACCCAAGTCTGGACCTAAACCTGAAACTGAGTGCTTCTACTGCAAGCAGACTGGTCACTGGAAGCGGAACTGCCCCAAGTATTTGGAGGAGAAGAAGGATGGCAAAGTAAACAAAGGTATATTTGATATACATGTTATTGATGTGTACTTTACTAGTGTTTATAGCAACCCCTCGGTATTTGGTACTGGTTCAGTTGCTAAGAGTAGTAACTCAAACGGAGTTGCGTAATAAAATGAAACTAGTTAAGGGTGAAGTGACTATGTGTGTTGAAAGTAGTTTTAAGATTGATATGATCATCATCGCACACTCCCTATACTTTCGGGATTAGTGTTGAACCTAAATAAATGTTATTTGGTGTTTGCGTTGAGCATGAATATGATTTGATCGTGTTTATTGCAATACGGTTATTCATTTAAGTAAAAGAATAAACTGTTGCTCTGTTTACATGAATAAAACCTTATATGGTTACACACCCAATGAAAATGGTTCATTGGATCTCGATCGTAGTGATACACGTATTCATAATATTGAAACCAAAAAGATGCAAAGTTAATAATGATAGTGCAACTTATTTGTGACACTGCCGTTTAGGTCATATTGATGTAAAGCGCATGAAGAAACTCCATGCTGATGGGATTTTGGAATCACTTGATTATGAATCACTTGATGCTTGCGAACCGTGCCTTTTGGGCAAGATGACTAAAACTCCGTTCTCCGGAACAATGGAACAAGCTACTGACTTATTGGAAATAATACATACCGATGTATGCGATCCAATGAGTGTTGATGCTCGTGGCAAGTATCGTTATTTTCTGACCTTCACAAGATGATTTGAGCAGATATGGGTATATCTACTTGATGAAACATAAGTCCGAAATAGTTGAAAGGTTCAAAGAATTTCAGAGTGAAGTGGAAAATCATCGTAACAAGAAAATAAAGTTTCGTGATCTGATCACGGAGACGAATATTTGAGTTACGAGTTTGGTCTTCAATTAAAACAATGTGGAATAGTTTCACAGCTCACGCCACCGAACACCACAATGTTATGGTGTGTCCAAACATCGTAACCGCACTTTATTGGATATAGTGCAATCTATGATGTTTCTTACCGATTTACCAATATCGCTTTTGGGATCATGCATTAGAGACAGCTGCATTCACGTTAAATAGGGCACCATCTAAATCCGTTGAGATGACACTATATGAACTGTGGTTTAGCAAGAAACCAAAGTTGTCGTTTCTTAATGTTTGGGGTTGCGATGCTTATGTGAAAAAGTTTCATCCTGATAAGCTCGAACCCAAATCGGAGAAGTACGTCTTCATAGAATACCCAAAGGAAATTGTTGGGTACACCTTCTATCACAGATCCGAAGGCAAGATATTCGTTGCTTAAGATGGATCCTTTCTAGAGAAGGAGTTTCTCTCGAAAGAAGTGAGTGGGAGGAAAGTAGAACTTGATAAGGTAATTGTACCTTCTCCCTTATTGGAAAGTAGTTCATCACAGAAATCTCTTCCTGTGACTACTACACCAATTAGTGAGGAAGCTAATGATGATGATCACGTAACTTCAGATCAGTTACTACCGAATCTCGTAGGTAAACCAGAGTGAGATCCGCACCAGAGTGGTACGGTAATCCTGTTCTGGAAATCATGTAACTAGACCATGATGAACCTACGAACTATGAGGAAGCGATGATGAGCCCAGATTCAGCGAAATGGCTTGAGGCCATGAAATCTGAGATGAGATCCATGTATGAGAACAAAGTATGGACTTTGGTGGAGTTGCCCGATGATCGGCAAGCCATATTGTATAAATGGATCTTCAAGAGGAAGACGGACGTTGATAGTAGTGTTACTATCTACAAAGCTCGACTTGTCGCAAAAAGGTTTTTGACAAGTTCAAGGTGTTGACTACAATGAGATTTTCTCAACTCAGTAGCGATGCTTAAGTCTGTCCAAATCATGTTAGCAATTGCCACAATTTATGAAATTTGGCAAATGGATGTAAAACTGCATTCCTGAATGGGTTTCGGAGGAAGAGTTGTATGTGATGCAACCGAAGGTTTTATCGATCCAAAGGAGCTAACAAAGTGTGCAAGCTCCAACGATCCATCTATGGACTGGTGCAAGCATCTCGAGTTGGAATATACGCTTTGATAAGTTGATCAAAGCATATAGTTTATACTGAATTGCAAAGAAGCCTGATTTACAAGAAAGTGAGTGGGAGCACTACAAGATTTCGATAAGTATATGTGAATGACATATTGTTGATCGGAAATAATGTAGAATTATTCGCAAAGCATAAAGGAGTGTTTAAAAGGAGTTTTTCAAAGAAAGACCTCGGTGAAGCTGCTTGCATATTGAGCATTAAGATCTATAGAGATAGATCAAGACGCTTGATAAGTTTTTTCAATGAGTACATACCTTGACAAGATTTTAAAGTAGTTCAAAATGGAACAGTCAAAGAAAGAGTTCTTGCCTGTGTTACAAGGTGTGAAATTGAGTAAGACTCAAAACCCGACCACGGCAGAAGATAGAAAGAGAATGAAAGTCATTCCTATGCCTTGGCCATAGGTTCTATAAAGTATGCCATGTCTGTGTACCAGATCTATTGTATACCCTACATCGAAGTTTGGCAAGGAGTACAATAGTGATCTAGGAGTAGATCACTAGACAGCGTCAAAATTATCCTTAGTGGAATAAGGATATGTTTCTCGATTATGGAAGTGACAAAAGGTTCGTCGTAAAGGGTTACGCCGATGCAAGTTTTGACACCGATCCGATGACTCTAAGTCTCGATCTAGATACATATTGAAAGTGGGAGCAATTAGCTAGAGTAGCTCCGTGCAGAGCATTGTAAACATAGAATATTTGCAAAATACATACGGCTCTGAATGTGACAGATCCGTTGACTAAACTTCTCTCACGAGCAAAACATGATCATACCTTAGTACTCTTTGGGTGTTAATCACATAGCGATGTGAACTAGATTACTGAATCTAGTAAACCCTTTGGGTGTTAATCACATGATGATGTGAACTATCGATGTTAATCACATGGTGATGTGATGTAGATTATTGACTCTAGTGCAAGTGGGAGACTGAAGGAAATATGCCCTAGAGGCAATAATAAAGTTATTATTTATTTCCTTATATCATGACAAATGTTTATTATTCATGCTAGAATTGTATTAACCGGAAACATAATACATGTGTGAATATATAGACAAACAGAGTGTCACTAGTATGCCTCTACTTGACTAGCTTGTTAATCAAAGATGGTTATGTTTCCTAACCATGAACAAGGAGTTGTTATTTGATTAACAAGGTCACATCATTAGTTGAATGATCTGATTGACATGACCCATTCCGTTAGCTTAGCACACGATCGCTTAGTATGTTGCTATTGCTTCCTTCATGACTTATACATGTTCCTATGACTATGAGATTATGCAACTCCGCTTACGGAGGAACACTTTGTGTGCTACCAAACGTCACAACGAATCGGGTGATTATAAAGGTGCTCTCTGTGTGTCTCCAAAGGTACTTGTTGGGTTGGCGATTTCGAGATTAGGATTTGTCACTCCGAATGTCGGAGAGGTATCTCTGGCCCTCTCGGTAATGCACATCACTTAAGCCTTGCAAGCATTGCAACTAATGAGTCAGTTGCGAGATGATGTATTACGGAACGAGTAAAGAGACTTGCCGGTAACGAGATTGAACTAGGTATTGGATACCGACGATCGAATCTCGCAAGTAACATACCGATGACAAAGGAACAACGATGTTGTTATGCGTCCGACCGATAAAGATCTTCATAGAATATGTAGGAGCCAATATGGGCATCCAGGTCCCGCTATTGGTTATTGACCGAGACGTGTCTCGGTCATGTCTACATTGTTCTCGAACCGTAGGGTCCGCACGCTTAAGGTTTCGATGACGGTTATATTATGAGTTTGTGTATTTTGATGTACCGAAGAAGTTCGAGTCCCGGATGTGATTACGGACATGGCGAGGAGTCTCAAATGGTCGAGACATAAAGATTGATATATTGGAAGCCTATATTTGAGTTCGAATGGTTCCGTGAAATCGGATTTTACCTAACACCGGGTTACTGAACCTCCCGGGGTTATTGGGCCTTAGTGGGCCATGAGGGAGAAGAGGAAGGGCCGCCAGGCAGGCCGCGCCTCCCCCCCCAGTCCGAATAGGACAAGGAGAAGGGGCGCCCCCTTCCCTTCCCTCCCCAATCCTACTCCAACTAGGAAGGGGAGTCCTACTCCCTGGGAGTAGGACTCCTCCGCGCCTCCTCCTGGGCCGGCCGCACCCCTTGCTCCTTTATATACGGGGCAGGGGGCACCCTAGAACACACAAGTTGATCTACGGATCGCTCCTTAGCCGTGTGCGGTGCCCCTCCACCATATTCCACCTCGGTCATATCGTCGCAAAGCTTAGGCGAAGCCTGCGCGCAGTAGAACATCAAGATCGCCACCACGCCGTCAGGTCGACGAAACTCTCCTCCCCGGCTCTCTTGGATTGGAGCCCGAGGAGCGTCATCGAGTTGTACATGTGTCAAGAACTCGGGGGCGCCGGAGTAATGGCGCCGGGATCGGTCGGATCGCGAGGAGAACGTAAGACTACTTCCTCTACATTGTGATCGCTTCGCGCTTGGTCTCACGAGGGTACGAGACAAGACTCTCCCTCGTTGCTATGCATCACCATGATCTTGCGTGTGCGTAGGAAATTTTTGAAATTACTACGCTACCCAACATAATCGCCCCAATTGCAAGTCAATCGTGTACTCGCAACTCGGGAGGGTGTGGTTTTGTAGTTGCCCTAGTTGCAAGTCCATCCTCGACTCGGAACTCGGGGAGGGTGTTGTTTTTTGTTCATGTTTCATAGTAGTTGCAATTAGACCCTCAACCTGCAAATAGGGATTTCTGTTGGCCCAGTTGCAAGCCTACCCTCGTCTGCAACTCGGGAGGGTGTTGTTTTGTTTTCACCCGTGTTGCAAGTCCACCCCGACTTGCAACTCGAGAGATGTAGTTTGTAATCACCCCAGTTGCAAGTCAACCATGTGCTCGCAACTCAAGAAGGGTGTTGTTTGTTTTCACACTAGTTGCAAGTCCACCCTCGACTTGCAACTTGAGCGATGTAGTTTGTAATCGCCCCAATTGCAAGTCAACCATGTACTTGCAACTCGGGAGGTTGTTTTTTTGTAGTTGCCCTAGTTGCAGGTCAATAGTGGACTAACAACTTGGGGTTTGTAGTTGTAGTTGTCATACTTACAAGTCCACCCTCGACTCGCAACTCGGGGGTTTCTTTTTTATAGTTGTAGTTGTTCCAGTTGCAAGTCCAGCATCGGCTGACAACTAGGCTTTGTACATTTAGCTTCCATTGTTGCAAATCCACCCTTGACTCACAACTGGAGTTTTTTGTACACGTTGTTGACCTAGTTGCAAATCCACTCTCGACATGGAACTGAGGCTTTTTGTAGTCGTAGTTTCACAGTTGCAACTCCGCCCTCGATTCGCAACTGGGCTATCTGTACTTATAGTTTCCCCATGTGCAAGTTCACACTGACTGCAACTAGGCTCTCAGACTTGTAGTTTCCCGTGTGCAAGTTCACACTCGACTCGCAACTAAAGTCTTTGTACTTCTAGGGCCCAACCCATTTTTTTAGTAGTTGCAAGTTCAATCAAAACACACAACCCACTGACCTAGTTGCAGTAGTTGCAAGTTCAATAAAAACACACAACCCACTGACCTAGTTGCATGTCAACCCTCGACTCGCAACTAAAGTCTTTGTACTTGTAGGGCCCAACCCATTTTTTTAATAGTTGCAAGTTCAATCAAAACACACAACCCACTGACATAGTTGCATGTCCACCCTCGACACGCAAGTTGCTCCCCATTCCTATCTAGTTGCATGTCCAAACTAAATTGCAACTCGGATGACCTAGTTGCATGTCCAACACAAACACGCAAGTTGCCCCCAACCCCTATTTAGTTGCATGTCCAACCCAACACACAACCCCCGACCCAGTTGCATGTCGAACCCGAACATACAACTCATGCCCGACACAGTTGCATGTCCACTCTCGACCACTCTCGACACGCAACTCGTTCCCCAACCCAGTACCCCTATCTAGCTGTATTTTTTTCTCAAATACATATCAATTTTTATGATACACATTATATATTTTTTTGTTTACACAGGATACATTTTATAAGACACGTAGAACATTTTTAAAATACATGATGAATACTTATTCAAATACAGGCCCAAGCATTTTTTTTAGAATAGATGCTAAACATTTATTTTCAAGCTCCAGGTGAACATTTTTTAAATGGTATCTTTTATAAAAAATTACACAAACAGTTTTTTACATTGCATAAACATTTTCTATAGAATTTTGTGATTTTTTAAAATGTGAAGTTTGCTTAAAAAATCATGAACATTCCTCTGAATGTTACAAAACCTTTTTTTTCCATTGTATAATACATTTTTTAAACATCACAAACATTCTTTTGAAATGCATGAATTTGTTCAAATGTCAATATTTTTTAAGCGGTACCAACATATAGTTTTATTAAAAATTTATGATTAACATTGAAAATAAACTAAATTTATTTTTGTTTCCATAAATTGTTTGTTATATTCAAAAGTGGCCACACTTTAAAACTGTCTGGGGCCTGTATTGTTCATATTTTTTTAAAATGATCAAAATTACAAAGTGTATTCACATTTTAAAAAGACTGTTTTAAATTTTTAAATGGTTGTGTTTTAAAAAAGTATTTGATATTCTATTTTTTTTTACAATTCGTAAAAAAAATATATCAAGAATGTCATATAATCTCGCGCTGTACTATGCTGTTATCAAATTTTCCTGCGTCCTAGTCAGTAATAGTAGCTTGCGGCTGTAGTGGTAAGAGCTGGTGTTACCTACTGTTTGGTCGGGTGTTCGATTCATAGGCGCGCAATGCGTTGTCATTTTTTGTCGCGGTCAAGTCAGCTGCTGGAGTCGCATGACAATGCCTGTGCGGCACGCCGGTCCAAATAAACAAACAAACAAATAAATGCCGGTTCAAAAAAAAAAACAAATAATAGAACGACATGGTATGCTGGCTGCTGATGTCACAATTTAAGTTCGGATACACCTATCTAGTTTTTGCCGGTAAGTAAAAGAAATGGAAGATCTCCACGAAATGAAAACGTAGTCAACTATGAGTGTCAAATAAACGAATATAGCGTCGTCTTCCTGGCGGCTCGGGGAAAAAACCCTAGCCGCCGCGACTCCTCCCCCTCCCCTCCTAGTCTCGCCGCTGCCGGAGGGGTCTCCCTGGCAAAGGCCGGGCGGCCCTGAGGAAGGTGGCGGCGGGGTAACGATTCCCTTGTGGTGGCGCAGGCGTGCGAGAGCTCCGCGCGCGGCAAAGGAGTCGCGGATGGCGGCGGCCACCGCCGCGGGATGGGCAAAGCACGACGTCATGTTGGTCCGGCGCTGCGGGCGCACCGTGCATGTCGATGGTGTGGCCTACGACCTACTTGGCGGCTTGGATCTAGGGCTCCTGATCTGGGTCGAGCATCCAAGTTGGGGCTTTGCCCGGTGTCGCGGCGACGGCCGCTCTGCTGCGTGCTGGCCTGTTGATGGTGGCCAGGGAGGAGTCGGTGGTGGATCTGGCTTCAGATCTGCCCGGTGGCGAGTTTGGAGCGGCAAGACTTCCGGTGAAAATCGAGCCTCGACTACGGTTATGGTGGACGATGCGGCGTCTTTTGCGTCGTTACCTTGTCGAAGGCATCGTCATAGCAAGTCGCGTCACTCCTTTCGGCCTGCTCCGGGGAAAACCCTAGATCTGTTTTCACGGATCGGATGATGGCGACGTCAGGCATCGCGCTTCTTGCTGGAGGCATCGTTTCGGAGCAGGTACCGACTTGGGTGGACAGATGGTGGAGCGGCGTGGTATCGATCGCGTTATCGATGACTGGTTTCGGCGGCGTGGCGCAGCGGGGTCTCGCCGACAGATGTGTGATGATGGACGCGCGCAGGGAGGTGGCGCTGTCTGGCGTCGTGGTGGCGTCGACGGCAGCTAGACCGGGCAAGGTAGATGCGGCAGTACAGCACTGAAGATGGATTGGTGGCAGGTGGCTGCGGCAGCCTCATACCCGGTAGGCGTCCTGGTTGAGGAGTGCGTCGGACTAGTGGGTGCCCCATACCTGGCAGGCGTCCTGGTTGGGACATCATGTCTTAGGTGTTAGATTTGGCTGCGAGGTCTGTTTGGTATTATGCCCAGACTATCAGGGCTAGTTTGGTTGCCACCCTGGGCTTCATGCCTGAACTTTTTTGCTGCCTGGTCTATGCCTGGAAAGTTCAAGTTTTTTGCTTGGCCAGGCAAGCCTCGCATGGGGGTGTTTGCTTTGTACCCTGTCCTGCTACTCTGCCATTTAGTGATTAGAAGAATATTTTATTTAAAAAGTAAACTGTACCTCCCTTGTCTTATGTGCCAGGCTAGCATGCAGCACATCCAGGCGCACCAAACCGGACGCCTGGTCCGGGCTAATAACTTTGCCTGGGCTAAGCATCGTATTTTATTTATCCTCACCAGGCTAATCATACGGGTGTGGCAACCAGGCCAGGCAAGCAGTTTTTTTCTCAGGGCACAAACCAAACAACTATCAGGCCAACTCCAGGCACCATCCAGGCCAGGCATAGAGTGGTGTGGACGCCAACCAAACTGACCCTGAGTATCTTTTCATCAACTGGATAGAAGTAGCAACAGATGTTGTCTAGACAGTGGCTTTAGTCTTACTATGAATAATTAATAAAGTGGCTGGATGCATCGTCTAGATGCAGATGCCGGGGGTCTTCCTCCTTTTAAAAAAAACGAATTATCAATGAAGACCGGCTTTGAATGAAATGTCTCGCTCTTCTGACTCTACGCTGCACAGCCAATCGTTGGTAGGTTATGTTTGGATGCGGCGGCGACCGGCTGGCCGGGCTCACTAGTAGTCCATCCCGGGCTCAGTCCATCTGCATGCACGTGTTAGTGAACTTGTGATCGATCGCAGATCTTTGGATATGCTCTACGCCCACTAGCATATGCTCAAGAAAGCAGTTCCCAAATTAAGGCTGATGCATGTGACGGGCAGTCTGAATTTGCCGGTGGGTGTTGAGTTTTACCCTCCCTGGTATGAGCGGTATGCCAACCACATCAATGGCTATTGTACCCTGATAATAATTTTGTAAAGCCGCACCTCTACTAGCCCACCATCATATATGTCGTTGCCATCTTTACATGCTAGAGATGTGAAGGGTGACCTGACGAATACACCCGAGCAAACAAATAAACAGACTATCCTAGTTGCTATTTTTGCATGACCTTGACATAGGGATGAGCGGCACTGGGAAAAATGATTCAACTGTGCAGAAAGATGAGATTGCTTCCGGGCTTACCTACATCCCCTAACTGCGCCATTGACTCCCATAGAGATGCGTGCAAGATACTGACTGGATAGGTTACATATCTGACGTAGGGATGAGTGCCACTAGGAAAAACAATTCGACTGAACGGAAAGATCAGGCTGCTTCCCGGCTTACCCACACCCCCTATCTGCATCCTTGACTGCCATCGAGATACGTGCAAGATACCGTCAAGCCACATTGCATCTGCAAGATGGGTCCTCTCAAATCGGGTTCTTGTCTCTCACGAATTACTTGGGGCTAGTACACGGTATTTCCTACACTACACTTTTGAAGTAAGGGGTAGGTTCTGTCCCGGAAATTGTAAATTTTTCAAATGGGTGTGTAGTGAAGCACAAGTTCAGAATTTAACTAGCTACCGGGAGACTTCAGATAACAATGCAAAACAGTTGAAACAAGGTCCAGAGAACATTGTGAAGCTTCAGTCTACGACTTATATAAAACCTGGACGTCTCAAATACAAAATTTCCAAATAAAAACGATGTCAAACTATGAAAAGATTAATAGATCTCATTTGCTAGCAAATTCCTTCTTCATCTACAGCACAAACCTGGCTTATCCATGCACCAAGAGCTATGTACCTAGTGCTGGTCCTGGAAAGCTTTGCCCCTTTTATGCCTAGTGTTTCAGTCAGGAGAAGCAACCTCGATTCCTCGAAACAGGAATAACGGCCAGCTACATGGTTTCGATTGCATATAGAATATCCAATTGAGTGTACCATCTCGGGCCGTTGGAAAGAACATTTGCGTTTGTGGCTAGCGAAGGTTAAGGCAAAAGCATAGATCAGTTTATTCTCTTGATCCATGTGGAATGCCACGGTAAGTAGTTCAACAGCAACTCAGTTAAAAAACCAGTTACGTAGGTCGCCAATCAAAGAAGAAAATCTCTTGATATCTGGCATCGAATGCGTTGACGTTTTGCTGCTGCACCAGCAAAAGGTTTTACTGAAAAAGGCTTTCGCCCCGCTTTATAAATAAAGCAAACCGCCAGAGAGCGCACATACACAGACTAGTTCACACGCACACACCCAAGTCTCACAAAGAAGTACAAAGGTTCTGCTGAGGGCACAGCTCAACAAGCCCACAAAAAACGAAAAAGAAAACAAGGCAGCCGCCAAGAGGCGAGGGAGGAGCCTAATCAGGCTCTGGCGGAGGTGGCGGGGGCGGCGGCGAAGGCGGACGACCATCGATCGAAGGTCGGTGATGAAGACGGAGATGGCGGCGCGGTCCAGGGGACGGCTAAGGCAGCCGCCAAAGCAAGGTTTTGAGCAACGAGGAGGACAATTCCAAAGGAAGAACCATGGAGAGACCACTGACAAGGAAAACAGCTCTTTCTCTGGAATAGTCGATCGTTCTTGGCGCATATGCCACCGGAAGATCCATATCTGAGGCCAACCGCGCGGTATATAACCGAGGCCGAGGCACAGCGACAAGCGCAAGAACTTCAGAACATCTAGCATGCCTTAGCAAATACTCCCTCCGTTCCGAATTACTTGTCTTAGATTTGTCTAAATACGGATGTATCTAGTACTAAAATGAGTCTAGATACATCCGTATCTAGACAAATCCAAGACAAGTAATTTGAAACGGAGGGAGTACAATATTTGAAAGAGAAGGCAAAGACCTTGGCTTAGCCAGGCATGACAAGTTTGATTGACGTGTGTGAATCACAGGGCGCTTCTCCCTTGGCACAGTGGCATGCATGCATGCACCGATGATGGTGGTAACCTGGTGAGTGTGTGGTGCAGCTAGCTAGTATCTAGCCGTGCGTGCCAAAGGAGAATTGCCCTGCCATTCGCCTCAGCTGCTCTCTGAATTCCGATCCAAATAGGTGAGCTATATATCTGTCCATAGACTCCATATTAAACGTAGGATGTGTCTCACAGTCACAGGGCAGCCCCTGATATGCAAGTGCGTTCATATGTTCCTGAGACTAACCGTGCTTACTTTTGATGATGAACTGATGTACTCTACATAGATTAATGTTGCGTAGCATGATGATAACAGCACCTTGCAGGTGTAGGTGATTGCTCCGTGTACGATCTGGAAACGGTAACTACGTAGCGTTTATTTCCAACAACAGTTGCATCTTTCATCTTAGCTCACCATATTGGATGGCAGTACATAATTAGGACACAGACACAAGGCCCTCGCGTCGCTCCCTCCCCGGGGCGACACGGGCGGCGGCTCAGGCACCCCTCCACCGGACCCCCTCCTCACTCCCCTCCCCTCACCGTCGCCGGTGGGCTCCGCCGGGCGAAGCCCGCGCGGATCCGGCGGCGGCGGGACCTCTTCTTCCCATGGCGTCGCTCGTGAGGGGGAGATCTTGCAGCAGCGGGTGACGGATGGCGGACGGCGTACGGTGCTGCCGTCGGCTGCAGGCGGCGCATACGGAGCTGGGGCGGCGGCCTCGGTCCGCCTCCGGCGTGGCTCGGGCGTGGACGGCGTCGCGTCGCGCGGCGGTCGGCTTCGGATGTGTGCGTGGGGTGTGGATCGACGTCGAGCGCGGCAGCGGCTGGCGTGCGGCGGGCGTGGCGACCGGCTGGGCGTGGCGGATGTGGCTCTGGAGCGCGAGGTGCGCTGCGGAGGGACGAGCTGCGCGTATGCTCTGCTGCTCCGTTTGTGCAGCTCCGATCTGGATCTGAGCTAGTTCTTCGATCTGTTCGATCTGGTTGTTGCACTTCGCGATGCGGCTTTGTTGGTTGTGGTGGAGGTGGTCACGGTGGTGCTGCGGTGGTGGACGGCGGCTACGGCCAGGGGGTGGTGTGTGCCTGGGCGCGGTGGATCGTGGGATCCCATGGCCAGGGTGAGGCCGGCCTCAGCAGGGGTGGTGATTGGTGGGCGGCGGTGGATCGTGGGATCCCGTGGCCAGAGTGAGGTCGGCCTCAGCAGGAGTGGTGATTGGTGGGCGGCGGTCGGTGGTTGCAGGTGGTCATCTCCAGGAGAAATCCTTGCTCCGGTCTTCATCGGAGCCGGCGACTGCAGCGCGTGCGGGTGTCGTGATCTTTCTTGAAAGCGCCGTCGTGGAGGTGTGCTCCTCTTTCCCACGGCTTTGGCTCCAGAGGGAAACCTCAGATCTGCTGGATTGGGCGATGGAGGCGTCTTCGCGTTTTTCTCCTCCTTGGGGGTATCGTCTCGGAGCCGGCTACAACTGCGAGACTGATGGGCTGTGGCATCTTCGCCGTGGATGGTGGCATCTTCGCCGCGTGGTTTGCTGAGGCGGGGCGCTGGTTTCTGTTTGGCAACGATGGTGGTGTCGAGAGGAGCTCGGGTCGCGGCGTGGACTTCGGTAGTCGGTTCTTCCCGGCGTGTTCGAGTTGCTCTTCTGTGGGTTGCTTGGTTGCTTTGAAGTCGGAGCTGCGGTGAAGCGGGTCCAGGTGGTGACGATGACAGGCGCCCGGTGGTTGTTTGCGGTGGGCACGATCGGCGCAAGTCCTGCATATTTCCCTTGTGATGCTCGTCGTCAAAGTCGGAGCTGTCAATTGCTTATGCATGTGGCCATCTGTTGGCATGTGCCGTCATGGCTTCTTCGGCTGTTTTCTTCTTTGCAGTTTCGGGTTCCATGTCAGTGGCCAATTAGAAGTATCGGTTCCACTATAGTGATCAATTCCTTCTAACTGCAGCACAAACCACCACCTAGACAACACCCGAAGTCTCGGTTCTCCACAAGCGACGCCTTCAACAAGGAAATAATGCAGAAGCACCATCATCGCCCGATCCTAAATTTTAGGTTTTCACCATGGACGCTCTCAAAACAATGCCTTCAACAAGCTGATTGCCAGCCACAACCAATTAAGGCCAGACCTTGGGCTTTCACCCTAAAAAGCTAAGACTCTGTACTCTGCTCGTGCTGCAGCCCCCACTTGCTGATGCCGCTGCCACGAGTCACGAATCACCAAGCAAAGTCCTCATAGCCATGAAGACTTGATCCACCATTACAAGGCTTCAGACCTCAGCCACCATGACATTCTCTGTCACTGTCTTCATCATGGAAATCGAAACACCGATGTGTTTCATACTGTCAGTATACAACGAAACTTCGCGTCACACCCTCCTGAAGCCACTCGGGCTGAAGTCGCGGCGCACACGACCAAATCCCATCCGATCCAGAAATCCACAGGCGTCAAGCACCCAATGATGATCTCCAGCGGGGCATACCGGAACTCGCCAATGGTCAGATCCATGAGGGCCAGCAACAGGCAGAACACCATCTCAGAGCAAAAAGAACCCAAGGGCCGTGCCACCTGCCGGCTCCCAACAACAGATCGGAGATCCTCGGTAGGCACCCCTGCCACCATCCACACCACGCGGAGATGACTAGCTGAACTAGATGCCAGGCTGCCCTCGCGGCCATAGCGGCAGTCGAGGTCCCCGGAGAAATCCGGGGCCGACGCTCCGACGCCCATCTCCGCCGAAAGAACCATGCCGTCCAGGGCCGCCATGGAGTTCAAGCCGGAGATCCCGCAACACGAGAGAGGATGGGGCCCCTGCCGCCATCAGTCGCACGAGGAGGGTGAGGACCCGCCACTACCATCAGCCTCACGGCTTTAGACAGGAGGCATACTTCGGCGGCGGCGAGGGAAGTAGGACCGGAGGAAGAAGGGGAGGCGGCTGCGCTAGGGATCCGCCAGAGTCGCTTGTCCTGGGAGCGATGCGGGAGCGGTCTTGTTTTTTCGGTAGTCGCCTTTATTTTCTCTCTGCGGCAGCGAGGGGCCAAGGGAAGAATCCAAGCCACTGAGGTGAGTTATTGCTTTGGGGTCTTGATCATAGATACCGTATAATTTTTGCATCCTTTTATACTCTCTCTTTCTCTCAGTTTACAGGATGTGCGCGTACCCTTAGATCGTCAATTTGAACAACCTAATACAAATCATATATTACAAAAAATATATCAATATAAACTGCAGATGTTCTATTTTCAAAAGATATAATTTTTGTGTTATATATTTTATATTAGGATGATAAAATTGGCAACCTAGGTATACGCGTAGGACTTGTAAACTGCGACGGAGGGAGTATAGCTCTTGCATGTTTTATTTCTGTTTTTTGGTATTGACTTCTAGAATTTATGTTCTTGCAGGAATCGGGGGATCAATCTGTTTGAGTACCTCGTCTTCCACAAAAATTCATTTGGCATGAAAAAGATGGCATGAGATGACATGAGAACAACAAATCCATCTCGCGGGGTACATATGGGAACAAGATTAAATCCATCGCATGAGGGGTCGCTTCAGAATTTGTGCATGCAGGTCATGATCATTAGCAGCATGTTCACAACGCCCAAGATGAAAAGGTTCTTCAGGAGGTGTGGAGATAAACTGGGACTTGGATGAACACATTATGGTGGCCTGCGGCACGCTGTGAGAAATGAACAAGGAGAACTGATGAAGAAGGGTTGGGCAGCATGAGCATTTCCAAGCAAGCCGGATGTTTGCTAGTTAGGTGACTCCATCTAGCACCAAAGTACTGTATATACTTGTTCTTCCGCTTTCAAAGTCTGCATCCTCATTTGCGTTAGTCGGACAGAGTGCAAACGATGTATGGAACAGTAGATGATGGACTTACTACACCATGGCAATCACAGCTGTAGAAATGCCTCCCTGGGTTTACTACTGCCTGAAATGAACCAAACCACATGCCTTTGCACTCAGGGGCAACGGATGAGAGAGAGCGAGGCGACCTGGTTGGAGATGACATGAGATGAATGTGGTGGAGAGCTTCCCTGGGACATGGATGAACACATGGTTCTGAGCTACAACGGGAGGATGGTTGCAAGAGAGAGCGAGAACGAGCGCCGAGTAGAATGGTTGGACAGCCGAAGCAACAAGGCCGAATGGATTAAAGAGACGGAGGGGAGCGTGGTGCAGGTAGTTGTTGCAACAAATGAGTGATTCAATGCGTCTGGTTTCTTTGCATGCAGCAGAGCTGACCTGTCACACAAAATACGAAAGCTATACATGTTGGATATGGTCGAGAGAAATGAATATACATGCTCACCATATAATATATGCACGAATCACGTGGGAATGGGCGGGCGGGATTCCGACCTCGCTTGGCACCATGTCCACTCGTGATTTATCGATATAGAAATCTCTAAAAACACTTATATTTAGGAACAGAGGGAGTACTCCATATCCACTTTAAATGTTGAGTACATAATTGCATTTATTACGAATGAATACTTATATCCACTTTAAATGTTGTATCTTTTAATTTTCTCATGTACTACCTCTTATAGAAGTTTATAGAGTGAGTAACTTTTCTGTTTCACCTTGCTATATACTCCCACCGTTCTATATGTCCTTTTAGAGATTTCAACATAGAATACATACGAAGCAAAATGAGTGAATCTGCACTCTAAAATATATCTATATACATCCGTATGTAGTCCATATTAAAATTCCTAAAATGACTTATATTTAGAAACGGAGGGAGTATTTTGTAGAATCATCAACCATTTTATCGATAAAATAGACAAGCATGGCAACGCGTGCCCATCATGATCTAGTAAGAATTTAATATGAACCCCCAACAACGACACGTGCTATATGCATTAATTGATGCATACCAAGGGCATCTCCAACGTTGACTCTCAAACCGGACATTGCATCAGTCCATATACCGAGGGACCAGCCTACAGACAGCCGGCATGCCCATCCAAAGCTATCCGCATATGTCCGGTTACATTTTAGAAGTAGTTTAACGAAAGTGAATAAATTTGATGGATATTTAAACAAATCGGACATTATTCATTTATACTTGGATACTTTTTACATAAAATTGGATGCTATTTATCCAAACGGAGCAAACTAATTACATTTTGACATGTTTCAACTAAATCGTACTCTAAACTTAGTCTAAATGACCGCCGGTACCCGTTCCCCATGTCCGAGCGACCATGAGCTCCCTAAAATGAAGCTCCCCCTCCGCAGCCTAAGCGACTAATCGGCTGGTGATCATGAGCCCGCCAAGCTTGGCTTCAGCGGGACCGAAAGAGTGGTGACCTCCCTGGGACCCGAGCGTCGGTGACCTCCCATGCTCTACTCATCCTCGCTGCCAGTGCGCCCGTGGACCTGCCGGCTTCATGGTCGGGGCACCGGGCACGACCATGGTGGAGCTGGCGACGCGTCGTCCTCCTCCTCCTCGCTCTTGTCGTAGACTTCATATGCCGTCTCGCCAAACTTCTTGAATGCGGCTTTTAACTCCGCTTCAAGGAGGCGATACCACCAGCAGTTGTGGCGGATGTCATGGGCGGAGCGGTAGGAGTTGAGTAGCGCCTCCTGCTCGGCCACGTCCATGTCCAGCGCGGTAGCGGTGCCTAAGGCGAGTTGCTCCTCCGTGTGCTAGTGCTCATCGAGGAGGTGGAGGTTGTACTCCTAGTCAGCATGCGCCTGCCAGAACGCGGTCTCCCGCTCGGCCAACACCATCTTAGTGTAGTGAGCACGGGCTTCGGCCATGGTGATGCTGGCATGGACCGGCGATGATGGTGGCTGCAGCTCATTGTCGGCCGCCTCCTCCATTGGGGCGTCCGCCGTGCTGGCCTCCCTCTACCCGTCGGCCTGCCAACCGGTAGCAATGGCGGCGATCTCTGTCTTCTGCTCGAACGAGAGGTTGTCCAAAATGGCTTTGGATCTCGAGGAGGCCATGGTGGGCATGGTGCGGAGAGGAGAAAGGGAGCGAATGGCAGGACAAGCGGCGGGGTGGTTAATGGTTGGCGGTAGACGAACGGACGGGTGGCGTAGGAGTATGTTCCTTGACAACTGCACATGTTCAATGTAGGGAGGCAGAACGGCAGGTTGTCGACGTTTGAACCTGGAGCAGTCACGTGCACTGGGAAGTGGCGCTCTCGGTGCTCTCGGCCGACTCACCGCTTCAATGTCGTAGCAACATGAGAGGTCGCGTCCACTCTGGGTAGGCATGAATGCGGTACTGACGCTCTGGAGTAGGGCTAGCCGCTTCAGGTGGGAAAGGGTGTGGGCGAAGTAGAGGGTTTTGAGTGGGCCTTGTCGGATGTTTGCGTGGAAGCGCTCCAGATGCCCGGCAAAGCCCCCCCCCCCCCCAAGTTTGTTTCCAGATTGTGTGAAAAGCACATTTGGACTGGTCGGCGGACCGATACAAGACCACGTTAGATGGCAAAACAAGTTCGGACCGTGCGGTCCGGATGGTTGATGATGGTTTTAGTGTCTGCGTTGGAGATGCCCTCAGGATATCATTTTACTTTATGTGGGGATCGTGTTGAAATGCATCTTCAGCACAAGGATGGGAGATACATTTTTCATATTGAAATGCATCTTAAGGGCATCTCCAACATGGGTCACCAAATAGATGACACCAAATGTCCATAGACATGTCGAAACATGTCTGCATGCAGTGCGCAGCCCCGTTCATCCAATCAGAGTCAATAAAAAACAGACACCAATGTACTTTTTATTATGTTTGACGTGTTTTGTACTTCTGTTGAATCTTTATAAAGATATGGTACTTTTCAAAACAACATACACCGAAATTTTGGTGATTTTCAAAATAATTTTGACATAGAAAAAGAACACTAAAAAACTAAAAAAATCCTACTCTACTGCTCTCCATCAGAGGTGAGGATGACGGACCTGGCGCCGGACAGTCCAGCCTCGTCGTCGCTGGCGGCCGACGCGAACAAGGCGGGGCTGATGATAGAGGCCTCATTCGCATCATTGTCGTGTTGTGTCATTGTCCTCTGCCACCAGCCCCTCGAAGTGTCGTCTATGCTTCGCCTCGTTGACGCGGATCTGCCAACACTCATGGCAGATGGTGTGGGTGCTGTGCATGGAGGCTACCCACCTGGTTAGCCTGCTAGTGCACATGGCTTAGTTATAGCACTTTCAAAGTAAGAGTATCTATCTCACATAAAACACAGAAAAATAATCTTAATTTCTTGTAGAGAATTATTAAGATTTGCATGCAAGTTAATGATGGTCCAAAGCAAAGCGAATACAGAGTTTAAAATATTGCAGGTGAAAAGCAACTGAAAACAGAAGTGCAAGAATAAAATAAAAGAGATAGAGAGTAATGAAGATTTTTGAAATAAATAGGGTGAAGGCGTTCCAGCGAGTCTGGATTCTCCACTAATATGTATCTAATGTAACGCATGCTAAAACATATCTAGGTTCGGATCTCTAATCCACTTTGTATGCTTCTACAATTGGGCGCCAACTACAGATGCGTGCATATATGCAGCAACCATGTATCACATATGCGACTACCATCCCTCCTCACATTCAGGTTTCGATAATGATAATTAAGGGTCTCCTCATGGACGTAGCTAAAAGCGGTCTCCGTTAATCCCGTATTGAATGGTTAAGAAAGGAGGGAGATAACTTGTGTCACCACAGTACCTCCGGAAACCCAGCAGTACCTCCGGAAACCCAGCATCACGCCGTTAGTAATAAGATTTAATCTATGAAGGCAAATGTTGAGTGGTCGACTTCACTCAACATCGAGAAGATTATTAACATAAACATACAAAGAGGATGACATCCTATCGATGTTTAACACCTAAACATACTAGGGACACGAGCGATACTCTGCAACCAAGTCCCTCGATCCAGATGACCCTGTATCATGGCAACTCATAGTTCTTTAATGTAAAGTATGCTAAAGCATACTTCTCGGGGGTTTACTTGTATTATTTAGAGGTGGAAGATTTTTGTGCAGCACTACTGAACTCGCCGGACTCGAGCGATACTCCGCAACTATGTTCGTCCATCCAAATGACCCTGGATCATGGTAACTAGCATTTATTCCGTACACCACCACGACCACAACACCGCGAGGATATACTTAGCGTCCCAAAGAACTCTATTCTTAATCAATCAATTTTTTTTAATCATTGGCAACTCTTGTCTCGGGATCAACCATGGTCTATGATAACTGGCGTATGCGGCGGTGATCGCGGAGGAGGAGGGATATGCGCCATCTCACGCCTCTTTCGGACCCTCTCGCGGTCGATTTCGTGAAATTCTTTGCCGCCTGCGAGATTTCAATGCCTAAGAGACACACGGGGGGTGTCGGGGCGGTGCAAGTTTCATTCCTAGGCGGCTAGTGGCTACGATGGTGACATATGGTGGCAGAAGTAGAAGGAGGAAGCCCCGTTCATGGGATTGGAGAGCAAAGTTTATGTAAGACTTATTGTGGATGACAAAAAAATGGGAGAGTTTTTTTTTTTTTTGCGAATAGAAAAAATTAGAGAGTTGAACTGGACCTTTGACTTAACTTCTTATAATTTTGCTCTTCTGACTATTAAGGGTTCGACTAGGTGCCGTTAACTCCTCAAGATAAGAAGTTAAAAGAGGGTTCGACTAGATGCCGTTAACTCCTTGAGATAAGAAGTTTAAAGATGGTTCGATTATGTGCCGTTAACTCCTCTTCGAGATAAGAAGTTACTCCCTCCGTTTCAAATTACTTGTCTTGGATTTGTCTAGATACGGATGTATCTAGACTCATTTTAGTACTAGATACATCCGTATTTAGACAAATCTAAGACAAGAATTCGGAACGGAGGGAGTACAAGTTTGTAGGGATCAGTTAGAGATGCTCTAAGCATTAAAGAGATCGCAGGAGACACATCCCTCTCCCTTTTCTTCCCGTCGCCGCCGCTGTCGTTCGTCAACAAACTCGCCGCCGCTTTGCTCCGCGCCTCCGCCGCTCCGCCCCTCCCTCCCCTCCTACAGGCCACAGCTCTGCCTCTCCCGCTTCCTTCTGGCGCCCTCCCCTCTCTCAGCCGGAGCAATCTCTTCTCCGGCAGATTGGGCGGCACGGCGCCACCCCCAAATCCGCCGCTCTGTTTCCAGGGGTTTGCGGAGGTTTTTCTCCTCTTCGCCTCTTGCTATTTGGCCCCTTTTATCAGATTCGATTCGATTATCCTCTTGCTATTTGGCCCTTTTTATCAGATTCGATTATCTACTTCTCTGCTCAGGTTGCGGAAGAAGCAGGCAAATCCTGCAATGAACCAAGAGGACGCTCCTGGCAACACGCCATTACTCCTGCAGGGCGTCATGGCCTGGCCAAATCTTGCTGCCACAGCCGTAGCGATGAGCGGCGCCGCCGAGCAGGATAGTGGCTCCTCCGCCTGGCCGCCCCACAACCTGCCTGCACCAATGCTGACCGGAAGGCCACTACCTCATACGTCCACTGTAGTTCCTGCCCTGCCTGGCATCGCAGGAGGTGAGCATTTTCTCTTCACGGCAACATGGCATCTTCGCAAGTTTTATGATATAGTTTCGTCCAAGCTTAATTTTGGCTGAAAAAAAATGGAATTCTTCTGTTTTTCCTCTGCAGATTCTGAAGATGATGTTTCTATTCAGCTAGCTCCAAGGGATTTCTTGTCACTTGGTAGGGACTCAACTGTTGCTGCCAATGATATGGCCATGGATCCTTCAGCAGTACTAGCAGTTCCAGTTAATTGCAGTTCTGAACATCCACCAATACATCTTCAGCCGAATGGTTCAGATGCAGAAGCACCCAGAATTGGATTCCAAGCAGATGATAGCCAACAATCATCATCATCATCATCGGCAGCAGATCTCTCTGATAGGCACTGTACATTACAATCAACTATTCCTGCAAATACTAATAATGAATTGGCTTCACTGCTTGCTGAAGGTTTAACTGATCAGAACATGCAAACGTATCAGCAGACACGAGAAAAGCTCAAGGCACAGAGCCAACTGAATGATCACACACCTCTGTCAGCAGCAGCAGCAGCTGCATTCAAGGAAAATGAGGAGGCCCCTGCAGGAAAAGTGAAGCCCCGGAGGAATAAACATAGAGCCAAGGTAATACGTGAAGACAAGCAAACCAAGAAGCAAAAGCCTGCTGTTACAACACCAGAAGGAAAACCACCAAATCAGAAAGCCAAGAGAAGTTATGTCCGGAAGAAAAGAAATCTCAGCTCTCTGGAGAGTTGTTCAGGACCTGTTAGCGACCAATCAGTCTCTAGGGGAGCAGAAGATGCTGCTAGAAGCAGAGCTGCATCAGTCCGAAGAAGGTTGCAGTCTGAACTTTGTGAACAGGGAGTGCTGAGAGGCAAATCATCAGCTGGCAACTCGAGCCACCACGTTGAGGAAATACTCGTTCATGCTAAAAGCTCTTTCTGTTCAACCGCCACTGTATCAACTGCGCAGGGTGCACATGGACTGCATGTGGACATGGAAAATTCACCAGGAGGATTAGCTTTTGGCATGATTTGCGAGATGAACAAACTGTTAGATGAGTACATACATTTGCCAGAGATGGCAATAAACTGTACACAAGAAGTTTCGCCTGCAACTTCTGGATGTTTTAGCAGAGAGACAACAAGTAAACAAGACATTGTAGGAAGCACTCATGGTCTTGATGCCACAAGGATTGGGGTTACCATGCTGGAAGGGAGCAACAAGGACTTGGAGGTGAACGACTCTAACGAAGCTGGTTTTGCTATGCATCACTCAGCTACGTCTGTACCTGAAACAACATCCACAGAAAGTCAGATGACTAAGGTGTCGAGAGTGGAGAAAAAGAAGCGTCAACAACGTAGACAGAGTGAGTACTCTCTAGCCGGCTCACGGGACTCAATCATCTTAAGGACTGCCGCTCAGATGCTAGGATTTTGTCAAGCTGGTGGGATAAAAAAGAAGCGAACGGTCCGAGTCCGCAGGATTTCGTATGTTCCTATAATGAATGTTGAGATGAATAGGGCAAAAGCATCGCCACGGTTATCTCAGTCTTGCCTGGAGGCCCTGTATGAAAGACCCAGTTTTAAACCTTTTACCAAGAAACGTTCAGGAAGGGTACGGCGTCATTACGGCAGCTCAGAGGGAATTTTTCAGCCTCCGAATAATAGAAAATTCTACCATGATATTTATTATGAAGCAACAGGAAAAAGGTCACAAAACTCACGATATACGTCAACTCCATATATGGATTTCCATCAAAGAGTTGCATCAGGGCTGAAATATCTCGATTTGAACACCGAGCCTGTACATACAAATGAGATGTATCCATCTCTGACCACATCCGCTGTTGTCCCTTTTGGAGCAACAGGTAGTCTATCAAATTCTCTTGTACCATTTGGTAGTCAGATGATCTTCCCATATGAGTGGCCGTTGGATTTAGTCAAGAAGCAGCGCCCTCGAGCTAAAGTTGACTTGGATTTTGAGACAACAAGAGTTTGGAACCTCTTGATGGGGAAAGCAACTGATGAGCCTGTAGATGGGGATGATGTTGAGAAAGAGAGATGGTGGCAACAAGAAAGAAAAGTTTTTCAAGGCCGTGCTAATTCATTTGTAGAACGCATGCGACTAGTTCAAGGTACTTTGTTGGAGGTGTAAATTCATTAAGATTTCAAATCAATTTGAGCATCCATGATATGCTGAATTCAATTTTCCTTGAACATTCTTGCTGCCCTTTCTACCTCCTGACACCTATCTCAAGGGTTTGCTAACCAAAGAGACTTGGTTGATATAGTTGTTGAAATATCCACATTAACCACTATCAGACATCCTAGTTTGAAAATCTTTAACGCTGAAGTAACCTCACTGCTCAATGTGGTGGATGATGTTGTCATAATGAACTTTTGAGATCATCTGTAGAAAGCGATCAGTAGTTCCGTACCGCAGGAACTTATAATAGGTAAGTCTCAAAGTTTGCAATTTGAGAAGCTGGCATTTTGCTTCCAAACCTGGATTTTGGCTTAATTTCATAAATGGTAAATGTGGAAACCTTCATGTTCCATTAACACCGACGGTAGAATATTGTAGTAATCTTTAGACTCATAGTATATGATTTCTGAATACAACAAATTGTAGTATACGTGAAAGATAGGTGTGAAAGTGTTAATTATATTGTTTTTAAATTTAGATTTAAATTTCCATGAGCTGATGGTTGAGATGTATAGCTTATGTTGACTTGCATGTTTATTAGGCGACAGGCACTTTTCTCCATGGAAAGGATCAGTAGTTGACTCCGTAGTAGGGGTTTTCCTCACTCAGAATGTGTCTGACCATCTTTCCAGGTATGATAGTCACATCCAATACTCTGATACTCTCTGTTGTTTAAAACAAATGAATAATTATTCTTGTTTACAAGTTATGGTTGCTATTTCTTTCTCTTCAAAATACAGCTCTGCGTATATGTCACTTGCTGCAAGTTTTCCTCCAAGGACAGTTAATAGCAATTGTAAGGATGATATTATCAGTCAAGACGATGAGGAAATAATTAGCATGGTTGCAGTAGGAGGTGTAAGAATCTTTGACTTTTTTGACAACGGTGCAAGACCAGATCTACGAGAGAACTTTGAGGAGCTGTCAATAACCAATGAGAAGATACATGTAGAAACAAAGAACAATGCTAGTGCTTATGAGTTGACGAAAGGTGAAAATTATTCCTTCTACTCCAAAGAAGCAAATGCAGATTTATGCGACCACCAAGAGGCAGAAGTTGACCCCAAAGCACAACAATTTCCAGATTTCTCCATCGAATTAATAACATCAGAAAGAAGCTCACGAGCGATACAGTTCCAGAAGGATATGTCATCTTCTCAAAGTGCTATAATTTCGGAAACTATTCTTCAGTCAGAATTATCGAGTTCTGGGGATAATCATTCACCTAACAGTTCTGTTGGTAGCGTCGGTGGTGCAGCTTCTCAGCAGCTGGGAAGCAATTTCGATTCATTAGCAGGAAATGATGCCTCAACCAAGGAACTTGAATGCCAAAGAATCAAAACAACAACAGTAAATGATGATGGTGCAAGTCAGCATGAAATTCCGTCTACTTTTGAAGCATCAGACTTCCAGGAGCATGAATCACTCTCTATCACTGGTGGAACGATAGCAGAAACAGCAAACACGGTGGATGAATCTACTGTCAAATCTGGTTTTCCTTCCAATAATGGAGGACCAGATAAAGAAGCAAGACCAAAGAAAACAAGAACCACAAGGAAAGAAAAAACTGAAAACTTCGATTGGGATAAACTTCGGAGACAGGCTTGTGCTGATGGCCACATGAAAGAAAGAAAGTCTGAAAGAAGAGACTCTGTTGATTGGGAAGCAGTACGGTGTGCAGATGTACGAGCAATTTCTAGCGCCATCCGGGGACGCGGAATAAACAATGTTTTGGCAGAGCGAATCCAGGTACAAACTGAACAGTAGGATTTAATAAGTTATGTTTGGACTGATTGATGCTTTGTTGATAGTTATATGGCTATTCTCTTTCTTAGAATTAAGGCCACAGTAACATTAGGGTTTAATAGTAAGCACTAACTAGGACTAGGAGCCAATGATTTACTAGTTCTGCATGCAGTATTTGATGTTTTGTTGAAATAGTAAGCACATGACTGAATTCTTTTGTAGGACTGAGATATCAGTTATGCTCACAAAAATTATTGTTTTCAGGAGTTCCTGAATCGATTGGTCAGAGATCACGGAACCATTGATCTGGAGTGGTTAAGAGATACCCCCCCTGACTCAGCAAAGTAAGATAATGAGTTTATCTCTTTACTTTCTGCGGGTGACACTTTCTAGTGCTTGAAATGAGAAGTTAACTATAACCTAGTGTGAAAGAATGAGATGGAGCAAGATGTACAACAAGTTGGATGTTGCATTTAATATCTAAAACTGAGCACTATGTGCTAAACTGCTAATGTAGAAGTTGCGTGAATAGAACAAAAGGTTGTCAAATGTGGTGCAGTTGACTAAAGTAGTGAAAGATTTGTTCAGTTTTAGCATGGAAAACAAGCTCCATCCAGTATGACAAGGTTTCCTATTAAAAATGATTTGGTGCACTTTTCAGGGATTATTTGCTTAGCATACGTGGACTGGGGCTCAAAAGTGTTGAATGTGTTCGTCTACTGACATTACATCAACTCGCATTCCCTGTAAGTTATTTTTAAACTTTTGATTCACCTTCAGTCACTTTCATATTTACACAACAATGTTTTGGTCACTGAAGGTTGACACCAATGTTGGCCGCATATGTGTAAGACTGGGATGGGTTCCTATTCAACCCCTTCCTGAATCTCTACAACTACATCTCCTCGAGTTGTAAGCGTCCTCCATTGTCTAAGGATTTATTTCATCTTGTATATTCAATTAAAATTTGCTCATATTGATTTTCTTGTCAAAGATATCCTGTGTTGGAGACCGTACAAAAGTACCTTTGGCCTCGTCTATGTAAACTTGATCAAAAAACACTGTGAGTATAGTAATATTAGCTTAAATTTCTGTGCTTGTTTTTTTACTAGCACATTATATGTTATTCTTTCCATGTAAATTTCAATCCCTGTAAATAATAACTAAAGTAGTTAATAGAGTCAACATTTTTCACAGGTACGAGCTACATTATCATATGATCACTTTTGGAAAGGTACTTTATTAGGATCTAGAGATGAATTTGTTCTCCTTCCGAAGTACTAGATAAATATTCCCTAAAAAGGGTAAATAAATATTTTCACACAATCAATGCAGGTGTTCTGTACCAAAACAAAGCCAAATTGCAATGCTTGTCCAATGAGAGGTGAATGTAGGCATTTCGCAAGTGCCTTCGCGAGGTATTATCACATTTTATCCTCTTTCAGAAATAGTAACTTATATTCGATCCTTGTACCAAATTGCCTTCTGTTGGTTGAGATTTGTGAGACACATATTAGTTTCCACTCAGAATATAGCCTGTTTCTGATCAGATGCTTCTGTTAGTTTCGATACATGCATCATGCATCATTTTTCTTTTCTTTTGTGCAACCAAAAGTTATGTGGTGCTATCTTGGATTCTTGGTCTTAACTGGGAGCTCTTTTGTGTACTTATTATTGATTCTTAATTTCTTGTCCTTCTGAATCTTCTTATGTTTTCCTGATTACTTTTAATGAAGTGCACGGCTTGCACTTCCTGCACCTCAGGAGAAAAGCTTGGTGAAGCCGAGCAATCAATTCAGTTTCCAGAGTGGTAGCATGCCCATTCCGAACTCAACTGTGCTTCCTCAGCTTGAGGAAAGTACCCAGGGAAAGGTTTTTCACACTAACAATTCAGAGCCGATTATTGAGGAGCCAGCAAGTCCTTCACGGGAAGAACTTCCAGAAACTTTGGAAACTGATATTGAAGATTATGATCCAGATGAAATCCCACTAATTAAGCTTAACATGGAAGCTTTTGCTCACAACTTGGAAAATTGTATTAAAGAAAGCAATATGGATCTCCAGTCTGATGATATCGAGAAAGCACTTGTTGCTATTAGCACTGAAGCAGCTTCAATTCCTGTCCCTAAACTAAAGAACGTGAGCAGGCTTCGGACAGAACACTATGTGTAAGCACTAAGTAGTGAACTGATTTTGCTTTGGCTTAAACTTGCATGACTTTACACTTACTATATAGCTATCATTTTCCCATGCAAATTATTTTTTTATTAATCTAGAAAAGGCTCGGTTCTGTAACTTTCATTACTGAAGTAAGATTTTGCCTGCAGTTACGAAATTCCAGATTCACACTCCCTTGTGCAACAGGTTAGATTCTGCCACTTTCGTTTAAGCATTTCAAAACATTGTTCCTGATTTAGATACTGATTTATAGTTTGGACTTCATCAACGGGAAGATGGCGATCCAAGCCCTTACCTATTGACCATATGGATGCAAGGCAAGTATATTTTATTTGAGAATGCATGCCTGCACATGTGATTTGACTGCACTTGTAAGTTGATCTTTATTGGATATTCTGGCTCAATGCAGATGACATAAATGCAATGATCAAGGCCCCCAAACCATGTTCTGACTTTCAAAGGGAAGATGGATTTTGTAATAATGAGAAGTGTCAGCATTGTGTGCTTGAGCGGGAAAACCAATCTAGATATGTCAGAGCCACAATTCTGGTAAAGCAATAAATTACCTGGCAATCATGAATACTGATTTAGAGTAGATATGTTAGTTTGCCATCCTAAAAGCAGAAGGCTACATCTAAATTACTGAATTGACAAAATAAATAAATAAAACAAAGTTGTTTGTTGACCTCTTAACTCATAAAGCATTTTTAATCTATAATCTTTGCTCAAACACACATTTGTGTTGGCATGTGTTTGTTGCATGCTCATAATCTATAATATTTGCTCCAAAGAAGAACATCTGTGTATCTTTTGGCCTTCTGGGCCAATTCAGACGTACTATAAATATACTAGAACATAAAGGCGCACGTTGCCGCGCCTGATAGAATCATAGGATTTTTTTAGTGGAATCATAGAAATATATGCCATAATTTGAATAGTAAAATATCTACTCCTATATAATATGAGTGGTTGTGATTACAACTCCTCAAATATTTGCTTCAGTTCCTTGGGAGTAATTAGCTGAAATAGCCAAAAAAACAATCGAATATTAAGCATTGTAGGAGGCTAACACTTGCAACGAAGCTTTACCATTCTTCCGCTGTTCTTCATAATGCTTACCCCTCTTTGTTGTATTGGATATTCTTTTTGCCATCATGTGCCTGCAAGAGGTACGACCTTGGTGAGGCAAGAGCCTGAACTTCCCAAGAAAAAAAGTTGAAAGATAATAATGCATGAAAATATCACTCAATCCTGCAACCATTCTCACCTGGTGTTTTAGAAGAATATCAGAAGGCGAGAAAGGTTGTCAGAGTCTTGCGAAACAACTTGCAAGCTTCAGTGAACTTGTCTAAAGCACAAACATCAAAAACCTGCAAATTGTTGCATCAAATTTTAAGCATAGGCAACAGGAGCTGACACCACAAATGGATGAAGATTGACTTTCAATGTAGAACAACCTAACCTTGCTAGTCCATCAAATGGCGTGAACAGCCTAACTATTGTCCATGGCGAACCCCCTGCCATGCCCTCACCCGCCGCACGACCAAACATTCCATGAGCGGACGAGGCTGTGGTGCGGATGAAGGTGCCACCAGCAACCACCGATAAACGAGGAGGAACTGGGCTGGCCGAACGTCGGAGGCCCATCTGAACAATTGGCGTCAGCCCGATTCACGCCAAGACACCTGGGTCTGTTTCGGGAGCAGCGGCCCTGTTACGTAGAGCAGGCCGTTATGTGTACTGCCAAGCGGTGAAAAAGGAAGCAGCGAGGCTCGGTACGACTGGATGATCTGGGACGCCCAACGTCACGATCGAACGGTTAAGAGCCTTAAATCGCTGTGGGAAGTCCTAGCTAGCTCTGTTTTACTGTTTTGTAATTGGTAGGCTACATAATACCTACTCTACTAACATTTTAAGAAATATGAATAACTGATTGCTGTTCGATCAAATGCACTTGTGTTCTTTATGTAACTTGTATTTATCGTATGAGAATAATCTATAGTACTGGCCCTGAAAAAGGGTTGCATAAATTTGAGTTTCTTGGCTATTCCATCTATGCAAAAGAATATTGTTAATGAGGTACTTTAAATACTAAAAGTTTAGTAATAAATTAATAACTCATTGTTGTCTAAAAAATTGCATGCGCCTTCTCCAGTCTACTAATGACGAGTTACTGGAACATGAACAGGTTCCATGTCGAACAGGTACAAAGGGTACTTTCCCACTGAACGGCACTTATTTTCAAGTTAATGAGGTATTTCACAGATTCAGATATTTCTTTTTCCTCAAGAGTAGGGTAGATATATCTACAGAGTCGAATTACAAAGTTACAATGCTTTTGTGAATTTATTGATGCAGGTATTTGCTGATCACAAATCTAGCTACGATCCCATATACGTTGTAAGGAAGGACTTATGGCCCTTGGAAAGACGTATGGTCTACTTTGGGACTTCGGTGCCTTCTATATTCAAAGGTTGTGACCAACATACATCACCGATTTGGACATATCTATCTGTTTACCAACAGCTCTTATTTTACTTCTGTAGGTCTAACAACTGAAGAAATACAGCAGTGCTTCTGGAAAGGTAAGAACAATATATATTTCAGCAGGTTGCCAAATGTATTTTACCATGGGGAAAGATCTTGCTGCCTCTTCTCGTTGAAGAATAATTTATGAGTATAGGGTATAAATTAATGGTAGAGCACAAATGCCCGTCCCATGCACCCAACTAAAAAAAAGAACTGCTAGATCATTAGTACGAAATGGAGAACTGAACTAACTATAGTGGAATTTATCTTCGAAATGCAAAGCAATTTCCAGGCTCCAAGTTAAAAATAGTTGCAAGGCTCTTGTTCTCTCCAAACAACTTAGCAGAGACTCCTGCACGTGATCGTGGGTAAAAAAAAACACTCCTGCAATCCACCGTCGCCTGTCCCTCCCGTCTACCCCCATCCTCCTGCCGGCTACGAGTCGGTGAGGATCCCATTCTGTACAGCTACTAAATACTCATAAGGCTTGGCTTACTGTTTTAGTTTAGATCTCAGGAGTGACTCCGTTCTCCTCTGTTTTGCACTGCTGTGGTTGAAGAATGTTTGCCGCAATTATTGGATCTTCTCATCTCTAGTTGGTGGTGGCCGTTTGCTTCGGATTCCTTATGATTGGTGGTTTCTATGTGGTATCCACGCCCTCCCTCCTTGTATGTTGATACCTTGTGGAGCTAGTCACTGGACATGCTTTTCTGGGAGAATTGTGCCCTCAAGAAACATGCAACAACTCAATCACAAGGAAGTATGGACACCGTCAATAAATTACAACTTAAATTAATTACCAAGCTTTTCTTCAAGGCCAGCATCATCGATCTCCAAGGGAAGCATCCGGATCTGGAACAGGAGCCGAAGCCCAGGCCACTGCCCTCGAAGAGAATCGCAGATTGAAGCACCTCCCATGTCTCTCCCGTGGGCAACACAGCCGTGCTTCCCATGCCTCTTCCGTTTGCCGCAATTGGAGGGGCAACTAAATTCTAGCTGACACCAATCCATCTTCTTCCTCTCCTACCGCTCACATGGTCAGGTCTTTGTATGTCCACTCCTGGTGGAGCGGGACCTTTTGGATAGTGGTGACGATGGGACTACTCTCAGCACGTCCATTTTGGTCAGCCATCAAGTCCTCTAAATTAGACCAAAAAGGACCAGTGCAAGGGTGGTGCGTCGGTGTCATGCCCAGCCAGCCGGTGTGCTCCTGCAGCCAGGTCAAGCGTTTGTGGTGGCAAGGCATACGCCAGCAGCATGGCTTCTCTAGGGCTCTTTTTTTTGCTCGCCAAGTAGTAGTGGAAGTGTGGAACACAATGACTTGATCTCAGACATAGGGATTACAACCAACCGCAGACTCCCTATACAGGTGTGTCCCTCTTGGTGCGACGGGGATTCGCTTCTGATGACAGGAGAGAAACCAGGGTAGAAACCAACAATGTGACATCCTCCCCGCCTCCTCAGCGTGGTCGTAGAGGGAGCATCATGGGCGGTTTAACGTCTTGGACCAAGACAATATGTCGATGGTGTTGCAGGTCGCCGGTCTCACACCGCAATGGTGCCAAGGCCCAGAAGCAGCCAAACGCCAATCACGTCGTGAACACTCCTCCACCACAGCTCGCCACATCCCCGGTCTATCGCAACGCACTCCTGGAAGGCTGGAACCATCAGTTGTTTCTCATGGAGTAACCCCATGCTTCCAAGACCTTGGGTGCTACCCATGCCATCAAGTAGCCATACTGGCTTGATGCAGGCACAGCTAGGATCTAGAGCAAAGGTGAGTGCCACCGGCTCACACCCCAACCTTGGGTCAGACCTCCAACAACGCCTCCAACAAGGGAGCATCGTCATCGATGCTGATGTCATGCAAGCTAGATCCCGGTTTCACCCGGGGTACTATAGACCATGAAGGATGGGTTGAATCAAGGCTCCTTCGATGGCTCACCAAGATAGGAACAATGCACATCGTCGTTGGCATGGGCAAGTAGCAAGCAGGGCTTTCGCCCGAAGCACCAGACCAACCACACACATGCATCTGTGCGACTCCATGGAAACTCTGCTGCACAATCCTAGGCTCCTAGCACCTCTTACAGTTGTGCCGGCCCGGGAACCTGGTAGCCCCAGTGTCCCTACCAATAGAGGCCACCACACGCCATGCATCATGAGTCATGACTAGCATGAGCCGACCATGGCAGCACCCCCAGAGGTATATATTGGCCGTGGCCCAAAGGGCCTGTGCACCGAGATATACCACACATGAAAGATATAGATGATTTTTACTACTAAAATTGTACTAAAGCTGCGACAAGTAATATGGACCGGAGGGAGTATTATTTTATTTTATTTTTTGGTTTGCTCTAATTTAATCTTCTTTCTCTTTCCTGTTTTTATTTTTATTTTTTATCAGTATTGCTAAACTCTCAATATTCCTCTTCTCTTGTACTCCCAATCATACAAAGCAAGGGACCTCATCGTTCTTTGCATTTACGTGCAAAGGATTGCTTCCAAACTTATTTGGGTGGAAAAGGATGTTACTGCATATGATCTTTTCTCCATGATTTATCTTGAGTTTCCCTGACAAAGAGTGTGATGCGATGCAGGATTTGTGTGCGTGCGGGGATTCGAGAGGGAAACCGGGGCACCAAGGCCCCTATGCCAACATCTGCACGTCGCGGCAAGCAAAGTGCCCAGACGACGCAACACAGCAGCAGCAGCAGCAGAGCAGAAGTCGGATTCAGCACAGGCGTCATCTTCATAAGTATCATGACACCGGTAGTTCTCGATGGACGATCAATGAAAGTAGATGGGGTAGCGCGCTCCGCCGCACCTGGCTATAGACGTGAAGTTTGGAGCTGATTTTGGATGGGTTGGGTTGATGGTGATTATTGAGGCATGTGTATATCTGTGTCCTACTTTTCGTTTTAGGGGATGGTCACATACTGGTTTGTGATTAGTCGTGGGCGGTGATTTGGTATGTGTATGTGTAGTCAGGTGTGAAGGCATGGGGTTTATGCGGTGTTCTCAAGCTACACCTGGTACTAATGTGCCCCAAACACATCGGAGCCAATGCAACATGCAACAAATAGGTCACCGGTATGGACGATGGCGAACAGCTCCATCTTTGTCCTGACGGCCGTGTCCACTTGCGCCGGCACTAGTACTAAACAAGCTTGGAGTCAAAAAACGCAAGCGCCCAGTGGAATTTCCCATTTTGCGACCTTTAGTCACTATACTACTATAGAGCGATGCAGCCAATTTTTTTAATCCATCCAGTTTTCCATTGGTTTGCAGCTATTTCGCCGGGTTTCTTCTGGTCTTTAGGGGGTTTCATTTACCCTTTTTTTTCTGTTTAATCATCTTCTTTCCTTTTTATATTAATTTTTAGTTTTCATTTTTTTAATTTATGATCATTTTTTTAATTCGTGAATGTTTTTAGAATTTCACTAACAAATTTGTGAACAATGTTTTAGCCCATGCACATTTTTAAAGTTAGGATTTCTTAAAAGGAGCAACCATCTTTAAGAATTCATGAATACTTATTTAAATCCATGAATATTTTTATAATCATGAAAATTTAAAATTGTGAATATTTTTTTGAAAATATCCAGGAATGTTTTTGAAAATTCAGAATCATTTCTAAATTCATATAAAAGTGCAATAATTCATTTTTAGTAAAGACAATTCCTTTCCCAAAATTTTTATTCTTGATAATTAATATTCCAGTAATTATGAAACTAACTAATAAACATTAATGAGAAATTTGGAAAATAGGAAGGACGCTAGGAATAACAGCATCCAAGGCTGGACGCCAGTACCAACGTCCAAGTCTGGACGCTCTTATAAACAGGGTCCACTGTTTGGTTCGACCAGACCCCGCCTGGATACCTCCGGCCTTGGACTTGTACCCACAACGCCGCCTTCAGGAAGGTAACGACGTCCACGGCTGTCACCGTCGCCGGCCTTGCGGAAACCATACAATGATTACCCTCGCATGCACTCTCGCCTCGAGACCACCATTAGTTGCGAACACGGACACCATGCCGCCGCATACCCATGGCAGGAGTAGCCGTTTGTAGCCAGCGCCAAAGAACCCGAGCCGCCGCCAACCGTCACATCGCCGCCACGACACCGTCCGTGGCCGCTTGATGCACCGCCGCGCCGTTGTCCAACGCGCGCCCATGCTCGCCTCGAATCGCCCGCACCGACCTCCTGTGCATGGAAGAGAAAATATCCCCGCCGCCGCCTACGCTGACGGGGTGAACATGCTCTTTGGCAACGACTAGGGAGGAGGGGGAGGGGGAACCTCAATGACGATGGCTAGGGTTAGCCTCCGGTAGCTCGAGGGAGAGGCCCATAAGGGAGAGGGGAAAGAGGGGAGGTCTCTTGACTAACTCACCACTCGAGTTGTTTTCTTAGTTGCAAAGGAGTGTACCGGAGCACACTGTCCATGATTGAATCGTTGGAGGCTTTCGCCCTCAAGGCAGCCCAGAAAGCAATTAAGTCACAGGTGCACAATTAGACTTGCTTGCGGCAGTTTTTGTATCTAATGAGTTAGAAATACATACATTCAAGTGTTGTAAGATGATTTTACGTCTAATTTGGCAAAAGCAAACTGTGCTAGAATGGTACAAATGGGTGTTTCAGTGATTTGTCATCGATACCTTACAGCCATCACAAAATATCCAAAACTCACATATTAAATCTATCAGAGGAAATACTCTCACTATAGTTAAATAAGAGCACCTGACCGAACCACATAACTGGACGCTGTTTATAATAGCGTCCAACTATGGACGTCATTCACAATAGCGACCAGCCTGGACGCCGTCGTACATAGCGTCCTTCCTATTTTTCAAATTTTGGCCCACCAATTATCAATTTTCTAATTGCTGCAGTACTAATTACTATCAATAAAAAAATCGGAAGTGGTATCCATTGGGCAGGTGATGGGTGTGACATCCATGCCGAATCTTCAACAACGTCATCAAGCTACTGGAAGGTATTGGCCTATGCGAAGTAGCAGATCATAACCATGCTATACAAATCGCAAAAGGGAAATCACAAAACAAGTACTAGATAATGGTGAATTTCTTACCCCAATGGGAGAAACCTCACTTTAACTGTGCTCTAGAGGCTGCGGTCCATTGCCGCTATCAAGAATCAGGCAGACGGAAATTGTGGCAGTAGCAAGGCAGAGGCGGCGACGGAGTAGCGGGAGGATGTGATTGGAAGTGGTTGGAAGAAAAGGGGCTCTACTTGCAAAAATTTAGAGACGTGCCACTCTCGAGTGCTGCTCATGGTCCCAACGCGCGGATGAAGGCTCAATCGAATCTCCTTTTTTTTTTACTGGCCAAGTAAGTCTCCTCGTCTGGACTAGTGGATGAAAGCCCTTTTTTGAGACACGATAGATGAAGGTTCAACCGAATCTCCTAATAACGTGGCGAAGTGGTGGGTCCCAAATTGAAGGGAACGACGTGAAATAGATGGCAGGTTGACGACAATTGGTGGAGACAAGACGCAGGGTTATGTAGCGAATTTCTACACAGGCGTTGGTGGCAGAGACTGAACTAGAATGGCAACCTTCGCATATCCATGTTTAGTAGTGGCACTATTCACAAAGAATATTGGTCCAATTTGTCAGATTCGTGATCGTGACTCTATGGTGTCGTTGCCAAATGGAGGCACCATAATAGGAGTCTTTGGTTTCTTCCAAATAGTGGTCGATTGGTAGGCGATGGTGTTTCCCTTGGTGTGGTCTCGGCTCATGGTGGTAGTTGTGCTCACAGTCGCTTTTCCATTGACGATGTAGTCACCAAATCCTATATGTATTCTTGAACGAGCTTCTCTAATATCTAACAGGTTGATGCCCTTCAAGCGGGCAATGAAGGCCCTCTCTGGTGGTGAATGGATGCTCTTACGATGATATTCAACCTTTCTAAAGTAGGCAAGGTCTTCTTCCTCTGATGGAGTGCATGTTTCCACATCAATATTGCATTCGCCTAAACTTGGCCATCGTATTTGGTGGATGCCTTTTCTCTAATATAACTAATAGTCAAAATACCTACTTCACCTCCAAGATACATTGCGTGACCTTTTGTATGACCATCGAAGAGTTCACTTTTGTCAAACAATCTCTACAATCAAAACTTAGAATCCATTTTGTTCTTTCACCATGTGTATGCATTCCTCTTCAAGAGTGTTTTGTCTTGTAGTGGAGTACATTGTATTCATGAATGTACATTTTGCTTAGTGAAATGGAATCAGGTGTTATGTGTGGTTGTTTAATGAGCAATTATGTTGCTCATTGTAAGTCATCCGTCGTCCTTATCATTGTTGTATTGTAATTGCTAACTGTAATGTAACTATGGTGCATCTTAACTTGTTATGAAATTTAGCATTTTGATATTGTCCAAGCGATATCTCTTTCGTATTACGATGTCATGACATTAACTGATTTGCATACATGTGTTGGTGAACAAGTGATCGATCACCTACCTTGCATGTACTCAACGTCTACTAGCATATAGGGTGGAGAAAGAAACTCGAATTAAGGCTATTGCATGTGATGTTGGGCAGACAACAACCCCACATAGGTGTTATGGAGTGAGGAGTTGTCGGTAGGGTATCAAACATGGTAAGCATTATGCTTCAAAAAGTAACAAAAATAGTCATTCCACCTTTAATAACTTCTGTGCAATGTGTAAAGCCGCACCTACTAGTCTATGTACCATCATATATATCTTTGTCCGCATTACTTGTGCTAGAGATGTGAGTGGTAACATAACCCATGTAGGCATGAAACAAATTGCAGACGGTCTCTTTTTTATTCTTCCAAGCTTCATATCTTTAGTTGAGGAAAATGATGCTATACCAGCATGACCATGCCTTAGGGATGAGAGACATTGCGAAAAATGACTCAAGCTAGTTGACTAACCAAAGTTCCTATTCTCAAAAGCATTGGCTAGAGTTGTGATGGCTAGGTCTGTAGGGGAATGTATCGGTACACCCGCACTCGTGGCGCTACCGGTGCACTGGATGTCATAGAATATTTTAAAACATCTAAAAATATTCTAGCATGTTAACGCAACATCAATTTATGATGTCACAAAATTTCGTATAAAAATTTAAAATATTTTTTAAGATACAAAAATGACAAATTTGACACCGGTGTGATAATAGACCAAATCTAAAACCCAAGTTATGTTATGTACTATTCAATGTTGAATTTATCATTTTTGTTTTTCGAGTTATGTTTTAAATTATGGCTTGAAATTTTGTGACAACCTAGATTGATGTTGTGTGAGTGTGCTATTTTTTTGAACATTTTAAAAGCACAATGTGAGTTCGATGCACCGGTAGCATCACAAGCTCCGGTGCACCAGATATTTCCCAAGGTCCGTAGGGTGTAGTGGTCTATAATGGGCTTTGATTTCAATTTTTCAGTGGCGGTTGTTATGAGCACTTGTTTGATAGGTGGTCATGGTGCGCACAGTAACAAACCCTCGATATTTTAAGCGCAAATGATGGCAACGCTCTCGAGTGACACTTACTTCTTTGGATATGACATCATGGGTGTATGTCCCATATCAGGCTCCATGATGAGGGCCCAGACCTAGGTAAACGCCTCCTGGTCCCTTCTAATACTTCCAGTGACGCGGACCGCCCTATATCGGGACTACTAATGATTTTCTGTACCATCACCGATTGCTTTGGTGGATGAGTGTCTCATCATTGTCATCTTGCACGCATCATTTTCTTTGGTGTTCGCTTGTTCCCTGTCATGCTATTTGTATGCAAATTTACTCGACGCCATGTATGTAGTTAAATATTTTGGGTTTTTTCTTGATTTAAAATTGTACGTGAATCCTTTTTCAAAAGAATACATACAACAAACACGCATAGCAATCACCACGATGAGGTGTTACTATAGGTGTCAAGTTTTCATAAATTAATTTATGGTCAAATAGTCTTTGTAATATACACTTACAAGCCATATTCTCTTTCAACCTATCTTTGTCTTCCTTTTTCTAGAATGTTGTTTTTGTTGTTGAGTGCTTGTCATTCTTGAGTCGATGTTCCGCTTAGAAAAATGGAATCACATGTTTTACATGTTTGTTTAATGAGCAACTACATCATTTGTTATGAGCGATCCTTGATCTTTATCACAATTATAAAGTACTTGTTAAGATTTTAAAGTAACATTGGTGCATCTTAACTTGTTAAGACATCGTAAAGCTTCATGGTTTACTAGCAACTTTGCCATTCATATTAATCTATATATACAATGAATCTTATTCTCTTTACCACCACGATATCGAGACAATGAAGATGGATATTTACTCCAAGACATTTTCATGCAATGAGTAATGCCACACCTAATTGTTTTACATATCATGCACTTTCTCGTAGTACATATTATCGATATCCGACATATACCATCCAATGAGTGGCCCATGCAATGGAGCTAGCTAACAAGACTTCTTGTTGTGCTGGATTTTGTATCCCACTCACCCAAGTTTCATGTCTTTGACTGGAAGATAGATTCGAGAATGTGACAATGCCTTTGGGATGAACGACATAAAAAAACCACCTAGTTTGGTACTTTAGACTACAAAGTGAGGGTTTATCGTTGGCCAAGCACATTGTCAAATGTTATATTATAGCACTCTATTTCTTCCAATTATGTACACATCCTCTTCAAAACACTCTGCCCCATATACATGGCAGTCCATAAAGGTAATGAGGTGGCTTATGGAGGTGATACATCACTCGCGGTCATTGACATCCTTCATCTCTTCCACCATTTGCTTGTTGACTTGCTGTGAGATACAACATTTCAATTTGTGATTTGTTAATCCGTCCACCACCAAAGCTCTTTAACTCACTGCGGCCTTACTAGAATAAGTAAAGGATATCCACTCCATGTAAATTTGATGCTCCGAGAAAAGCCACACCTACCTATGTGACGCATGTTGGGGATACACATAACAGGTAGGCCCACAAAGGGTCAAAATATCATAAAGCATGGGGTCCACACATCAGGTGGGTCTAGATAAACCTCATACATACATACTATCCACTCGGACATATCGACGTGCCGTCCACTCAAAAGACAGTCAACCACTCGGTGGTATGACTCACTCGGACATATGAAGATCAATAGTCAGCATGGCGGTTTCGTAATAGGATGATATTATGGCATTCATGCTCCACCTTGTAACATAATAGGCGAGGGGGTGGCGCACTCTATATAAGCCACCCCCCACCATTAGACTTGTGGGCAGGCCCTCTTTCTTCTCCCCTGGCTCTCTCGCCATTAGTCTCCCCTGGCTCTCTCGCCATTAGTCTCAGGACTTAGCTCAGGCATGGAGATCCGTTCTCCTCTCTCTCTCTCTCACACACACACACATTGTAATCTCCTGATATATACTCAGATAAAACAAAGCCTCTCCGGAGCACGAGACCTAGGGTTGTTATCTTCACTGCTAGAGGCCTGAACTCGCTAAAACACCGTGTCACCCATATACATCTCGATAGATCATACTCATTTACCCTATCCATTTGTATTGTCGGAATCGTTCCCATGACAACGCATCAAACCAATTTGTTCTCAACATATGCCAAAGTTTTAAAAGATGCCTAGAAGTGAGTGATAAAAAAAACCATGCACTGAAGCTACAAAAAAACAGCCACACGTAATTTTTTAATCTTGTGTTGGGTTTTGCATTCATTTTCACTCTTTGCTTGTAAGTTCCCAGTTGTATTAATTTTGGTAGTTTCCACTTTATTACAACTGTAATATAGGAACACATGTGAAACACTACACTGCCGAACGCATTCAGTGAGTCAAGAATCCCACAAACTATCCAATTCTGAGCTCGGGCTCATCTGCACCCGGTGAACAATAAATTCAAAATAAATACTAGAATTCTTTTTTTTTAAATCCATTTTTTTCATGGTAGATGTTTTAGTGTGTGAGGTCCGTGCCAATTTTCAGTGTATTCGGACATCTGAGTAGCTCTCAGAAAGAAACTCGGTCCGAACAATGCACAAACAATAAACTTTTTCACAAACCACAAATTTGTCTTTTTTAATGTGAGCTACTCAGATGTTTAAATAAGCTGAAATTTGGCATGCACATCACACACTCAAGCATCTTTCACCATATGAATTTCAGAACTTCTGATTTTTTACTATTATTAACAAATATACTGTTCACTCTCGGGTTCATCTGAGCCCGGGAACCAAAATGCCCTGTCCGAATCCCACACCCTTTTATCATAATAGAGTATACATAATTACTCTACAAAAAGAATGCATGTTGGCAAAGGTGTACCGATCACATCTAGTGGGAGCTGTAGCTTGAACTCAACGATATATGCATGGCCACAATAGGATGGTGGTACCTTGTTGGGTTTAGATACGCCATGACACGTTGTGTAGAAGTCGTAGCAGCAACAATGAACCCAGGACACCGAGGCCTCTGTTTGATAATCTTGTTGGCCTCTTCAGTTCGTGAGTAGTACTCATGTTTCCTTGCATTGAAAACCCTACAATTATAAGAGATGCTATTGCATGTCATTGCCCATCCTATGATAAATTTGAAGAACAATAGCGCCCATGGTAGACTCCACAGAAAGTCAACATTCTTGGACCTTGAGACTTTAAGATTTAAGATGACCAGATGGCTCAGTCAAAGTTGTACTCGATTGTTATGGTTTTTGTGAAATGTGAAATGATCCAGATTAAATTAGTCTGACTATTAGCTAAACTTACATTCAGATATGTGTGAGCGCCTCATATTTCGCAAAGGAGGAAAACATATCCGAAGTTTCTTGATATCTTGCGAAATCAGAGATTTACTGCTCGATTAGTGCAGTGCCATGCAGCTTGGCTTTGCAATTTTGGTAGGGGACTCCCATATTACGGGTGCTCCTGGCCGTTGTAAATTGAGATCCACTTTCTTTCATGAAACATCAAAAGAGAAAATACTGAAAAGAAAAAGAACAAAGAAAGTCTAGTCCACACCAGTTACGCGTGTCTTGTAGCATTTGTAAATTGCACATTAGGTGCGTCATACTCATCTCTACTACTATTAAAAGAGTAAACGTGAGTTTTCCTATGGACACACCGTAAAGTACACACAGAGAAACCACGAACGTCCGATCTAGCAAACTAAATCACATCCAACTGCCCACGTTACATCTGTGAGTTCAACGGTTGAGATGAAATGTTCTGCCGGCAGACCTGCCCTCGCACGTCATGCCAGACGACTCAACACCCAACGATCGCTACATCCCAGGAGCAAATTTGGAGCGGTTTCCTTATTTCCTTGATGGTGATTAACTGATGACCCTGCATGCAAGGAAATCAATTAAAGCCTAGGACATTGACGGAGCTATGCATGCAGCCCTTCGGCCCAAACATTGCGCAGATTTGTTTTAGATCCGGATGCCACCTTCCACCTGGGGTCCTGGGGTGTGGCCGCTTCCGATCATCGGCAAGCTCCTCAACGTCGTAGGCAAGCTGCCGCATGGATTCCTAGGGCGCCTCGCTGAACGGTACAACCTGCTGATGACACATCGGCTGGGCACGATCGTCGTGAACATTGCCTCCTCCGCGGCCACGGCCCGAGATGGACGCCGAACACTTGTTGTCGTCCATGCGGCCTCACGGGGACGTGTTGCAGCCGCAGTTGTGGGACGCTGTCCTCGGCGTGCTCCGCGGCGTCCGGCCTGCCCGTGGAGGCCGGACGTTGTCGGCCACCCGGCGTTCGCGTCCATGATGGACCTGCAGTGGCGCGTCATGTTGTCTGCCGCTGCTGGGGACATGGACACACGCAGCGTGGCCGCTGGCGAACAACGCTACGCGTATGCCTGCGGTGCAGAGCCCCTGCCGGTTCGAGATCCACACTGGTCTTTTCACCGCCGTTGAAGTGCTCCCTGCTGCCAGTCCGCCCTCCTCCACCACTATCTCCTCGGCAAAGGGGCCGCTCCATCCATCGGTGCCTAGAAGGTAGCCACCATGCCATCTTTCTCCCTCTCAATCCTTCTTTCTGTTGTTTGTGCATGGGACATTCAATAAACACACGATAGCACGGAGGTCTCTGCACGAGAGCACGACAACAGGTTCAGATAAGCACTCTTGCCTCTGTCATGTCCCTCGCTCAATGTGCTCCTCATGTATTTGTTGTCTCCAGCGGCCGCTGTAGGGCACGCGCGGCAAGAATGGTTGAGGGAGTGGGGTCGGTTGCCGAAGGGGTTGCGGCGGCTGAAGGTCGACGACAAGCGGAAGGGCACACACGGGTGATGGACGGCCGAAATCACTATTCTGACCTTTTCAGCAATCTTTGCCACAAAGTGAACTCGACATGAAAGTATTTCACGATCTGACCCTTTTAGCAACGCCACAGCCCGTGGCGTTTCTTCTCCATACAAAAACGCCGAAGTAGCTCGCGTTTCAGACCCACATACAAACGCCAAGCTAGCTAGCGCTTCCGACCCACATGGAAACTCCAAGCACGTTGGCGTTTCCGCCCACGCAGAAACGCCATGGTCATTGGCGTTTGTGGCATAAACTCCCCCATGTATGCGCATATATGCTAAACTATGCCAGCCATCAGCGTACGGCCGACACAACATATGAGCTGCATGCACTGCACTTCGCCGCATTGCAAACAATGATAAAATAATATTTAAGAATACAGGAACCGCACTGCACTTCGCCGCATGCACTGCCAAGTTTGTCACAACATATGAGCTGCATGCACTGCACTTCGCCGCAACACTTCGCGGCATGCACTGCACTTCGCCGCATGCACTGCCAAGTTTGTCTGCCTGTGCCTTTCCCTCCGGCTCACGCTAACCCAACTGGTAACAATTTTGACTTGCAAGCCCTAATCATGCACCTCACGTTGTTTGTTTGCTAGCTAGCTTATTATTATATAGTCCGGGTGAGAGTTCATTCAGAAAGGGGACGGCGGCATGCCACAAACGCCAATGAGTATGGCGTTTCTGCCTGGTCGGAAACGCCATTAACGTGCTTGGCGTTTCCATGTGGGTCGAAAGCGCTAGCTAGCTTGGCGTTCGTATGTGGGTCTGAAACGCGAGCTACTTCGGCGTTTTTGTATGAAGAAGAAACGCCACGAGCTGTGGCGTTGCTAAAAGGGTCAGATGGTGAAATACTTTCATGTCGAGTTTGTTTTGTGACAAAGATTGTAAAAAAGGTCAGAATAGTGATTTCGTCCGTGATGGACTATGTCTACCCCACAATCTCTATCCCTGATCTTGTCTCGCGTCTCTTGGCTAGGGCTGAACGGCGCATTGTCAGCTGGCCTTTGTGGCAGAAGTGCAGAACCAGCCATCTTCCCAGGGCTAAGAAGGTTTAAGTTGGGTATTCAGCGGCGGCGCGTGTATGTGCACCGGGAACGAGTCAGATGTTCTACACAGTTGTAGTTTGTTGCTGCTCCCTGGTACTGCCGGTTAAACATGTGCAGTTTCCAGAATGTGTTGAATAGCTCATGATGGATCTATGTGTGTGTTGAATCAATGCTTGTGTGGTATTTGATATTTGAATCAATGCCTTGTTCAGAAGTGGAGTTGTTTGATGCATTGCTGCTGGCGTGTTGTGTGCTCGATGCACTTTCAAAGAAATCTGTATTTGGTCTCTCACTGGGCACAGTCAAGTGGCAATTACAAGCACACGGAAGATGATGTTCTACTTGATGCACTCTGCAAAGAAAAGAAGGTTCATACACTTCGCAACAAAAAAAGGCCATTGGTCTGATATATGTACACGACATATGCAGTGATATCGTGGAGAATGTGCTGTTGTGCTGATGTTTTGAGCTACTGTGCATTTTTTTAGCTATCGTGCAGGAACTATAATCTATTGTGCAGAATATTTCTTCAGAAAATGTGTTATTGTGCAGAATATTTCTTCAAAGAATGTGTTATTGTGCAGAAACTACATCAAAGTCGTCGGACGAGAAGATCCGTGAACTCATCGCTCATCTACATCGGATTGGGTGATAGTATGTTGTATGTTTCCTGATCTGCATGCTATCTCAATGTATTTCTGTCAAGAAACACATTTTGATACTTTAGAGGCATGCCATATATCTCTAACAAGATTCGGTATTATGGATATTGTACATATTCAGGTCCTTCGAACAGTCTATTGTGCGTCGAAGGTCACGTTCAGCACAGACAAGATTCCACCCAGCCTCGGTGGTATATGTGCTTCGATCTATTTTCATGTTATTTTCTTGGGCACTTGACAAACGCTTCACAAATTAAACTCCTGTTAACATACACAACTCTGTAAGATGCTTTTATCTGTCTATAATGTACTTGCAGTCTGACATACATTGCCAATTTGTATTGTTTGTAAGCACAAGCAAAAATTATGTGTATCAATCGTATATTTTTCTGAAGCTACTAAATTTGACCTGTACTGAATTTTCCTATAAATATAAATTTAAAATTCTATGAGATGCACCCCTTCCATTTGTCCCAGACATATAGAGGTTAATGCTCAATATTTTCTATCTGTAGTGCTTGTGGTTCTAAGCTACCTTGTGTTTCAAGACTACTTTGTTCTTTCTAATAGCTTCCAGATGTTTCTCTGTGTAGGCGACTTATAGTCGATATATGATCATTTTAATGGATATTTGGAGTATCTTGCCAAAGCAAAGAGAGTGTTTTTATTTTAATAGATTTTAAGCCATAAAATTGGAATTGTTCCTGTCAATAGTTATGTCCACATGCATTTCCAAGCATTCACTATATGTTGTTATCAATTGATTCAGTACTAATGCATTGCTTACTCACTAAATATATATTTGTTTATTGTACTTCTTTTCTTATAAACTACTGTTCTCAAGTGGAGACATAATTGTAAAGACCATCCCTGTTGTAATCTCAAATGGAATAAACATATGTCTACCTTCTGTTGGTGTACGTAGAAATTTGTCTTCTCTTTTATTAGCATATTAGAATATGATACACCAATTTATTTTGAATTTTTGCTTGTATACATCAACTAGATGCTTGTCATATCAATAGTTGGCAACCTCGCTTTTAGTTTGAAGAGTCAATTCATTTCCCAAGCTTATATTTAATGCTCATCTTAGAGTTAAGAAAATGTATTCAGGTTAGTCGGTTCAGAAGGATTATGTTTTACTGTTTATGACTCTATTTACTTGATGGTTCTTGACAGTTGATATTACGACCTATCAAATTGATGGTGAATTAGTTTATCAGGTTGACATCTTTAGCCATGGTACCAGCATTATTCCTAATGCTTCTTTTGTTTACGGTTTAAACTATTATTGCTTAGTTTTATTGCAGAGTGGCCATTATTCACCGCAACATGTGGTTGCCATTATGGATGGGGAAGAATGCAACTCTGCTAGGTGCCACACACGACATACAAGGGAGAAGCCGTCTTCGCCTCCATGGCTGCTAGAGTTGATTGGGTGTGCGGAAGGCGAAGTTGCGGTTAATGTCGATGACCATAGTAATGCTACATATTTACATTTTGTGACATTATTTGCTTCTAGCTGCTCAAGACTCACCTCGCGCTCATGGCCATAGTAATGCTACATATTTACATTTTGTGATTTTATTTCTCCTTGTCGAAGTGATGGATTTTCTGTGATGCCACCGATGATTGCTTCACAATGGTAAGACAACGTGATATATAGTATTGTCCCAGTTTTTCCCTTCAATGGGTAAAATTCAGTCCATCGTAGCACAACTTGAAACTCCAGTCAATTTTTAGTTCAGATAAAATCCAGTTTACATAGTGCAAGTTTCAAATGATATTACATATTTTCATGTGTATTTTGTCATCTTTATAACCAAGGATCATCGGCCTATGGCACCTTCATAAAAGTCAAAGGTCATGACAACAATGTTTGTGTTCCTTAGATGCACAAGCTTGTATCTTAGAACTTTAATGAATTATGTCATTAGATCAGCTTATTTGGAAACCACTTATTTCCATTACCTCTACACATAGACTTGCATATCAATTTTTATTTATTTTTTGGTGGCTACAGTAATACCCGTTCATAGGAATCAAATAGAAGGAAATAAGCTTGATATTTTCTTGATTGGAAATAATATACCTCATATTTAATTAAAATTGGATACAATGATGACAAATCTTAGGCAGAACATGGTATGAAGTTATGTCCGTGGTATAGGACAAATAGTGATAGTGATGCCTCTGATACAAGACAAACATCTATATAGTATGGTTAAATAGTGATAGTGATAGAGTTATTATATTTCATATGTATTTTAGTTGAGACGTGCGTTGCACGTGCACGCTTACTAGTATGTCAATGCGCAAGAACTAATCATTACAAAAATAATATTAAACAAAAATTCAACGGAGCAGAGATAAAACATTCATCTTCGCACTATGTAACAATATTGTTTTCTAGTTGACTAAAGAAGACAAAAATCCAGACAACGTGTGCCGGGTAGATATCAACCCCCCTCCTTCCTAACGAGTTTGAGGGCTGGCGACCTGTTGGCTCTAAAAAATCGCCACTTATTGGGAGGAAGAGAGAGGAAAAAGGACGAAGACAATGATATGTTTACTTGCAAAACGAATTGACCCGCTCTCTCTCATTCTCACTTGTTTCTAAATGCATTAAATGAAAACCCGCTCCCAAAGAGAAAACATACAACACCACAACACACCAACCAGGCCATAAACAAAACACGCGCGACCTTGATTTCCGGATTTCAAGGCTGCCAAATCGAATGGGATTTAACTAATTCTCTATCGACTGAGGAAATAAGAAAATAAAAATTAGTTTGGTAAAAATGACAAAACTATCAGAAAGATTTTGTGTGCGTGAAGGAAACATAAATAAATTAGAAATAAAAGTGAAATAACAAAAAAGGCAACAAACACCCCACAAAGCAGAATAAAAGGGGACCAAAAATACCGCGTTGCAAAAGTAACCAGGAAGTAACATAAGAAGCCCATAGCCGTCACGCGTGCTAAAAAGGAGAGAAAATAGTCCATGATGCCTAGCTGAACTCCGCTCGTTCGACGCAACAAAATCGTTGTGTAACCAAGTCAGCCTGCACGATTCACATGCATATACATTTGATGGCTGAGTTCGTAAATGAGATATAAATATTTATCAACAAATCTGAATAATATATAACAGAACACTGAAAACAAAAGAAATAAGCAAGGAAAAATAAAAATAAAAATTATTAAAGAGAAAACATGAAGAGAAAAGAAAAGTGGGACAAAACAAGTAAACTAGGAAATAAAATGCCATAAAAAATACAGACATGCACACGTCATTTCTCTCTGTACGAAAAAGTGGCACATAGTTACAAAAATAAAGGTGGCATATAAAGAGAAAAGCCGAAATACCTCTCACTTCACACCAGTTGGATGACAGCCTTTCCTGAAGGAGCATCATAATGGGCCGGCCCAGCTTCCGTGAGCCACAGCCCCCTTTTTTCCTTCTGTTTCCTTTTCGCGGGTTTTGCTTTTTTTTAAAGAAATATTGTTTTCGTTTTTTCTTCTGTTTCTTCTTTTTTTTTGGCGAAAGAGAAGGTTTCATTGATTAAGTGGGATCATTACAGTCCGCATTACAAATGATACCAATTTCTCCCGGTGAGCTACGTAGCCAGACTGCTGTCCGTTGCTCTACCTGACCCATGCGAGCTAGAGCATGGGCGACTTTGTTCCTGCTCCCGACCACATGTGAGATCGCATGTTCTCCTACCTCCACTAGCACTCTCTTAATCTCCCCTACAAGGGCCGCACATGGTGACCTGTTGGTATCTCTCTGAATTATCATCTAGGCAGCTACCAAGCAGTCAGTTTCTACTATCATAGGAGCCGTACTCCAGGCTCTCGCAATGTTGATTCCTTCCAGGCATGTAGCAAGTTCTGCCTCTAGCACCGAAGAGCAGGACCGGAGGTAGCGGCAGGAGGAGTAGATGACTTGACCTGTGTCGCTACGGAGAACCATTCCAGTCTTTTTCTTCTGTTTCTCTTTCGCGTTTTTTTCTTTTAATTTCGTTTATACTCCAAATATTATAAATAAATATGTTACAAAAGCACTTTACATAAATAATTTTAAAATAAATGTTAACCAAGCATTTGAAAAGTGTTAAATGTGCATAAAGAAAATGTTTGTCATGTATACAAAAATTGTATACAAAAAATACATAATGTGCGTGAAAAAATTTGATCACGTATCTACTACCCCTATAAAAAGAAGAGAGATGGCAGATCCAAACAATCACAACCATCCATCATCAACATCTAATGGTCCTTAATTCTTCGGTGTTTAACGCTGCAAGCCAGGCATTAAGGCAACAAACCATCTATCGTTAATCCAGCCCTCCTCGCTGTTAAAAAAAGAACCAAACCGTCCGCACGACCCGCACGACCCCCTCTCGCCCCCGACCTCTCGTCCCCTCCTCCTCCCGCGCCGTTCGCCGCCCCGCGCCAGGTCGCCGCCGGAGCCACCGGAGCCCGCGCCCTTCCCGAAACCGCAGAAGTCGCCGCCGAGCCGCCCGCCCAGCGCCCTTCACCGAGCCGCCGCTGTCTGGACCCGCCATGTCGCGCCGACGACGCCGACGAACCCGCCTAAAGCTGGATCCGCTGCGGGTCGCTTCGGAGCCGCCAGCACCCGCCGCAGGTCGCGCCGCCGCGGGTCGCCACCGCCCTTGGCCGCAGTCCCTTGTCCGCAGTTCGCCCCTGGAGCCGGAGCCTCCTTTGCCCCACGCCCTTCGCAGCAGGTCGCCCCCATCGCACCTTGACCTTTTTCTTTTTTAAATGAGCTGAATTGGAACACGGATATGTACTACTCTAACTTCTGTTCAGAAGAATTCTGATGCATCCAAATAGCATAATAGGTTAACAATATATGTTCTCTATTGAAACCATGGCCGTGCATATTCAGAAGCTATATTGATTTCTTGATTTTCTTAGAATCGTTTTGTTGAATAATTTTGTTTTGTGAATAATTTGAAAGGCGTATCGAGGATGGTTGGCATTCAATCAGTCTCATATTTGTTTCTTTGATCCTTTTCTTTTCTTTTTTATTGTTATAGACTATCGTTGCAATTTAACCTTAATTTGTATCCACCTCCGCTACAGAGCCTATCATTGTATTTTAACTTGGATTTGTTGTTCGATGAATGATCCTTATGGATTGAACTAAGCTTGCCCCTATCATATGTTTTTATCCAGAACTATGTCATAGTTTCTCTTTAATTGCATCAATTTTTAGTGTCTCAGATAACTCCACTTGAGTTATCTGAGGCACAAATTCAACCAGGCACAAATTCATAACCAACCAGGATGGTTGGCATTCAATCAGTCTCTTTAATATCCAGGTTGGAAAACTATCAGGAAACATAAAAACCCAACTCATCTTTTACTCGCAGATTCATAACCAACCAGGCACAAATTCTTTTTGGTCCTGCTTATAGACTTGCTACTGCAGCTGGCTCCCTAGACACCTTGCCAAATGCACCTCCGGAATAAAGTATAGCTGCACATGTATAACCCTTCAGAAGCACATGATGTTTGTTGGTTTGTTCATTATTGTTCCTCCATTTTTTGGATAGACTTTGAGTGATGCTACAAGCTACATCATCAGATCGCTCATTTGCAGATAAAAAGAAAATACCATCATTGGTTCTAAATGTACATGATTTTTTTTAAATGCCTGCTCTGTAAGAAAAGTAAATTTCCCACGCCTATCATTATATTTTTTAAATTTTTTAAAATTGCCCACGCCTTTCATTTGATTGATGTTCTGAAGATGCTTACTCAGGTCCAGGTTCCCCGATGATGTGCAGAATTGAGCTTCTCAATATTGAACGAATATTGCATGACAAATCTGCATAACAACTCATAATATGCCTCTGTAGACAGCATGCAAAAAACCAACAGTCCAGGTTATCCAATGATATACGGCATTTAGGCAATCTCACTAAGAATAATTTATATCTTCTTTTTTTGCCTCCTCCCTAACAACGCATACTTTATTTCTACAGGTTCAGAACATTGGCACTCATCGGCATCTACAACATCTAATGTCCTTTTCGTCACATATTCATATTTACTTGAGTTTGTGCTTACTTTGTTCGCAACATTTAAGAATTGAGCTTCTCAAAATTGCATGAATATTGCATGACAAATCTGCATAACAACTCATAATATGCCTCTGTAGCATCGTTTTTGTCATCCTACTGATGTAGGATGTTCCCCATTTTTTAACATGCCATAGATGAGGAATCATCGTCCACATGCGTTACGATCATGGGATCGTTCCCCATTTAAAGATCCGACGAATACACCTACTCATGAGACTGCAAACCAGACACATTCTTCTTCATCACTCGATGTGCCACGAACTCCATTGAGCAACATAACCAACTCAGTTGTTAATCAGGATGGTGAAAAACCAAAAAGTGATAAAAATTGGTATGCATGAATGTCCGATGAGAAGAGAGCGGAGTACAACCAGAAGCGGCGCATGTCCCGAGCACACAAGAAGGCTGCATTTGTTGATGGATTAAAGGCCAAAGGGGTGGGGGACAAGTTGGAAGGATTGTTTATGCACACCCTGCTGATGGTGAGAGGTACTTCCTGAGAGTGCTTCTAAATCATATAAGAGGTGCCACTTCATATGAGGGTTTGAGAACCGTAAATGGATGGCTTTGCTCGACCTTCAGGGAAGCGTGTGAGCTCATGGGCCTAATAGAGACTGACAAATCTCTTGACGACTGCTTGACTGAGTCTGCTACTTTCCAGATGCCATATGCTCTAAGAAGGCTTTTTGCAACTATTCTTGTGTATTGCGAGGCAACCAACATCCGTGCATTGTGGGAGAAGCATTTGGAGTCAATGTCTGAGGATTACCGTCGTACCCAGTCCAACTAGGCTGAACTGGAACAGATGGTCCTTAGAGACATCCGGGATTTGGTTCATTCGATGGGCAAAGATATTAAAAGCTATGGCCTTTCTGAGATGGTTGAGACCGGTGATGGTTCCGGCGACGTCCTAAGGGAAGTTCAAGAGGAGTTGTTAGACGGTGTGGATCAAGAGCATCTGGATCTATATACATCCCTGAACAATGAGCAGAGAGCTGGGTTTGAGGAAATCTTGGATCACGTGGTGAACAACAGGAAACATGTTTTCTTTGTTGATGGTCCTGGTGGCACGGGGAAGACTTATCTCTACAAGGCGCTTCTTGCTAAAGTGCGTTCATTGGGGAAAATAGCTATTGCAACTGCGACATCCGGAATAGCCGCATCATCAACATCCATGAATATTGCATGACAAATATGCATAACAACTCATAATATGCCTCTGTAGCATCATTTTTGTCATCCTACTGATGTAGGATGTTCCCCATTTTTTTAACATGCCACAGATGAGGATTCATCATCCGCATGCGTTACGATCAGGGGATCGTTCCCCATTTAAAGATCCGACGAATACACCTACTCATGAGACTGCAAACCAGGCACATTCTTCTTCATCACTCGATGTGCCACGATCTCCATTGAGCAACATAACCAACTCAGTTGTTAATCAAGATGGTGAAAAACCAAAAAGTGGTAAAAATTGGTATGCACGAATGTCCGATGAGAAGAGAGCGGAGTACAACCAGAAGCGGCGCATGGCCCGAGCACACAAGAAGGCTGCATCTGTTGATGGATTAAAGGTAAGAAAAAGTGGCAGAAAAGAAGCCAAAGGGGTCGGGGACAAGTTGGAAGGATTGTTTATGCACACCCTGCTGATGGTGAGAGGTACTTTCTGAGAGTGCTTCTAAATCATATAAGAGGTGCCACTTCATATGAGGGTTTGAGAACCGTAAATGGATGGCTTTGCTCGACCTTCAGGGAAGCGTGTGAGCTCATGGGCCTAATAGAGACTGACAAATCTCTTGACGACTGCTTGACTGAGTCTGCTACTTTCCAGATGCCATATGCTCTAAGAAGGCCTTTTGCAACTATTCTTGTGTATTGCGAGGCGACCAACATCCGTGCATTGTGGGAGAAGCATTTGGAGTCAATGTCTGAGGATTACCGTCATGTCCAGTCCAACCAGGCTGAACTGGAACAGATGGTCCTTAGAGACATCCGGGATTTGGTTCATTCGATGGGCAAAGATATTAAAAGCTATGGCCTTCCGGAGCTGGTTGAGACCGGTGATGGTTCCGGCGACGTCCTAAGGGAAGTTCGAGAGGAGTTGTCAGACGGTGTGGATCAAGAGCATCTGGATCTGTATACATCCCTGAACATTGAGCAGAGAGCTGGGTTTGAGGAAATCTTGGATCACGCGGTGAACAACAGGAAACATGTTTTCTTTGTTGTGGTCCTGGTGGCACGGGGAAGACTTATCTCTACAAGGCGCTTCTTGCTAAAGTACGTTCATTGGTTAAAATAGCTATTGCAACTCGACATCCGGAATAGCCGCATCAATCATGCCCAGTGGACGTACTGCTCACTCCAGGTTCAAAATTCCATTTAAGCTCATGGATAATAACATCTACAGCTTCACCAATCAGAGTGGTACTGCAGAGTTGCTTCGGAGAGCATCTCTCATAATCTGGGATGAGGTTGCCATGACGAAGCGTCGAGCAGTTGAGGCACTGGATAGGTCACTGCAGGATATCATGGGATGTGCTATGCCATTTAGTGGTAAGGTTGTGGTGTTTGGAGGGGATTTTAGGCAGGTCCTTCCCTTGGTCCCGCGTGGGACAACAGCACAGATCACTGACGTCACTCTCCAAAGATCATATCTATGAGAGAAAATTAGAATAATACGCCTCACACGTAACATGGGAGCACAGACTGACCCGTGGTTCTCTAAATACCTCTTGAGAATTGGCAATGGAATGGAGGAGACGATCGGTGATGATTATGTGCGTCTGCCTGATGACATTGTGATTGGTTACACACCTGGTGACGCACCCGTCATGAAGCTTATTGAACATGTGTTCCCATCTCTTCATGAGAACGCTTCATCCGGTGCCTACATGAGCACACATGCTATTATTTCTACCAAGAATGAGCACGTGGACAACCTAAATGCAAAGATGATTGACAGGTTCCCCAGCCAAGATAAGGTATACTGTAGCTTTGATTCTGTCGATGATGATACACGCAATAACTACCCAATTGAATATTTGAACAACCTCACTCCGAATGGCTTGCCTCCCCATATTTTAAAAGTAAAAGTCAACTGTCCTGTCATTCTGCTCTAGAATCTTGATCCTAATAACGGACTTTGCAATGGAACGAGATTGATGATTAGAGCTTTCCAAAATAACGCAATCGACGCCGAGATTGTTGGTGGACAACATGCTGGAAAGAGAGTGTTCATCCCTAGGATCCCGATGGCACCCTCGGAGGATATTTCACTTCCTTTCAAGTTGAAGACGAAGCAATTCCCTATTCGTTTGAGTTTTGCAATGACCATAAACAAAGCCTAGGGGCAAACCATCCCAATTGTTGGCATTTACCTTCCGGAGTATGTATTCTCGCACGGCCAGCTCTATGTTGCACTATAAAGGGGTGTTTCAAGGCAGACAACTCGGGTTCCGGCAAAGCCAAATAAATAAATAGATCAAACGGGTAAAAGCACCAAGAACATTGTGTACAGAGATGTCTTGGAGGGATAACACAAGTTTGATATATGATAACAGCACCAAGTGCTTATCTTGTTTTCATTTTGTTGTTCCCTGTCCATAAAAGTTAGCGGATTGCTTCGTTCTTTTTTGTTAAACTGCAATATTTGTTTTGGTCTTCCATGTCTTGTCATTATTGTGTCTCATTATTGTTCGTGTGATCCTAACTCTACGGAACCATATAGATAAAATGCCCTTCCAATTTAATAGTAATCTTTTATGAAAGGACAAAAACGGCATCACTAAATGTGTGCTCTTATAAATTTCTGTTTTTTCACACTGTATATGTAGTTTGTCGCTTCCTTTTGTATAAGGTTGTGAGTAGTCTAGAAGAATAAATGAGTACGTGTGTCTTAAATTAGCATACTAAAAAACTGCTTTTTGAAAATGCCCTTGGCTCTGAACACGTATGGATCCCAGTGCACCACCTTCCACTGAATTTTGGAGAAGTATGATAATTTCTATCACTAATTTTCCTTTTTTTACTTTATTCTATCTTGCTAATTTCGCCTTTTTTGAACCACGGTATACTAATTTTGCCTTTTACTTGAGGCTTTTGCTACCATGAATGCGAAATAGACTTTTGCTACCATAGTTTAGAATGTAAGGCCATGCTATCTAAAGTGTAGACACAGTAAGTCTGAACTTATTAGATGAGGTGGTCAAGTTTGATATCTGCCATCAGCATTTTACAGTCTGACCATGTAAACTTTTATTTTAACTGCAGATGGACATGCAAATGTTTTCTCAGGATAATTTGATATGTACCGTATGGTATTGTTTCCTTTTCTCCTCTGTTAATTAGTTTTTTAGTGGTGTTACCACAAGATCATGGTGCAGAATTATAATTTTCTCTTCTTTGATCTACTCCAGTTTCATTTATTTGTGTTAGCGATCATATCTAGGAGATTGTGATTTGTTTCATTTAGCATGCACGGGTCTAACATAGAGGATGCCAGGAAATAATTGATGAGTTGTTGTCTGTCACCCTCATTCCTCACTTTATCTTTGGTACGATGCATGATATTTTCTGTCAACATGTTCAGGACTTTGCAATCCTTTAGCTCAAGCAGCTAAATTGTGCTCTGTTGTCAGTGTGACCATATAGGCACAACACATCATGATTCTTTGATTTTCATGATACATGATGGCTCATGTCGTGCATTTTTTCCCCAGGATTTCACTAATGAGGTTGACATTTCTGGATGATTTTCTACCTGTACAAACTTACCTGTGTATCAACCATGAAGGTCAACTATTTTGATGTTTGTCTATGTATCATATGTTCTACGGTTGACCGCTATGCTCCCAAGATGCACTCAAAATACTCATATATTTGTTTCCCAGATTATTATCAATCCAAGGATCAAAGAAGAAAAAAAGGGACATAGCAAACTTGACTTTAGAGAGCTGGACCATGATCTACAAAAATGATCACAGTTAGGGCAGAAGAATGATGAAGCCCTGTGCTTTTCTAACCCAGTGGTCCCTTCTGACCTGGCTAAGGTAGAAAACATTAATCATGTTTTCATTGTTTGTATATATTTCTGTGATTGCTGAAGGTAAGGCAAAGAGTTATTGTAGGCATGAAATTTGTGAAGTTTGTAATGACTAGAGATTTCAGCAACGGTGATGGTTACAAAATTTCATCTTGGTCACTTCATATGCTTAACTTTTTTTTAAGATAATGGAAGATTGTTTTTCCGTCCTCTGCATCGTTCCAACTAAACATGTTTATTTTTGCCTGACCTTGGATCCTACTAATTTGTTATACAACCTTGTTTCTCTTGTGCTAACTCTTCATATCAAATTCCTTTTACATACTATGCAGTTATGATTTATCTGCACAGTAACCCAACCTGTCTTCCTTCCAGTTACAGCTGCTATCTCTGTTTGTCTCATGCATATTTTGAAGTATAGTGCTTTGGTTGATTACAACTATGTACCATTCTTTCACTATTTCAGAGAAGATCATATGGACATTTAGGGGTGATGGAAGGGAGGTAGTTCCCTATCTGGAACTGTTTAACGTCTGCTATTTCATCAGACTAATAAACAAAGGTATGACTGGTATTTCTAAGAAACGGAGGTCCATGTGGGACACAAGATAAATTTCTCTTGCTATTGTTGAGACCAATGAAGATGGGTCTCCTCCTAAGTACATAGATAATCGCCGTAAAAATTGCTCTCCAGCCTCTGTTCCTCCATCGAACTATTAACATGCCATGTTTATTTATTTTCCCATAATATGTCTCATCTACTTGCAGCCATGGAATATTCGCATATCTTCACTACAAAACGTGACCAAGATGGAAGAGGCCCTCCTACAAGCTTTGCTGCGTGTATCTATTCCTTTTGATTTTTATGTTGCTTGTAAGACAACTGCCCAGCTAGCATTTATAATTTCTTGTGGATCCGATTTACATGGTGTGCGTGAAATTTCTCTTACATGCAAACTTGTATACTTGAAAATCAGGGTTCTATGCATTACTAACTAGAATCCGGGGATTTTGTTTTGTTTTGAACACAATCAAATCAATTAGTTTTCCAACGTTTACCCTTGTTTTTACCCGACACTATTTCTTCTGGCATTTAGACATGAAATGTTCGGGACTGGACTATAAAAGAGATGAAAGAGGGGATACTTTGGAGAACGATTGTGCATGTTGCTTCTCAAGTTTAGCTTGTGAATTTTAGTGTTGAGATATTTTTGTGAAGAATAAACTACAGATTGACATGTCGAGAGCATCTTGACTGTGCACATAAAAAATGATAAGCTGGGTCAATGACTGGGAGAATTATGGTTTTATGTTATCCTGTGTCATATCTCATATTTGTGTACCAAAAATGAACATCCAATATTCCACATAATGGAAATTCTTCCTATTTGTGACCGTAGTCGTAAAGATTTTTTTCTACTACACACCGACTACTTGAAATCTATCATTCTATTATAGAAGTATAATTTTGTTGATTTTATATAACAATTGCCTCTTAACGGAGATGAACAAAGAAACATCTTCTAACGGTTGTACGTGCATTGCACGTGCACGCTTACTAGTTTTAAAAAATTGCACGCATAAAGAAAATGTTTGTCATGTATACAAAAATTGTATACAAAAAATACATAATGTGCGTGAAAAAATTTGATCACGTATTTTAAAAAATGTTAACCCAAGCATTTAAAAAAACAAATATTTGAAAACTGTTAAAATTATATATAAAAAATGTTGACCATGTATTCAAAACATATTCAAAATTTTAATTGAAGTGATAATCAAGCATTTACAAACATGTTAAATGTGTACAAAAAGTGTTGACCAGGTTTTCCAAAAATGCAATCTGGTATTTGAAAAATGTTAATCAAGCATTTGAAAAATATTAAATCTGTATAGAAAAAAGTGGACCATGTATTCCAATTTTTAAATATTGTATTTGAAAATTGTTAATAAAGTATTTGAAATAAATGTTAAATGTGTATACAAAAAATGTTGACCATGTATTCTAGGATTGTTAATCTGGTACAGTAAACATGTTAATAAAGCATTGTTTTAATGTGTCAAGAAAAATGTTGACCTGTATTCCATAAATTTTATCTTGTATTTGAAAAATAGTCAAGGTATATACGCAGCAATGTGTATAGAAAAACAGTGAAAATCCGAGAGAAAATAAAAGAAAAACAATGAAAAAGGAAAAAAAGAGGAAAAATGAAGAAAAAAGAAATAGTATAAAAAAGCCTGTGAAAAAGGGGAAAGAGACAAAGAAAGCCAAGGAAATAAAAGAAAAAAGAAATAAAATAAAAAACCAGTAAAAACATAGAAAGAAACAAAAAAAAACTGGTGAAAAAAAAAGAAACCCAGAAACCGGTGGAAAACTGGTTGTTTCATTTAACTCGGTCTCGCATTAGTTACTTATATAATACGAAGGCGCTGGTGTGTTAGTGGCCAGCGAGCTATGCTGCACCCAGGACATACCAGGGGTCAATGCCAGCTCGCTCTCTTTTTCTCTATTTTTTTAAGGACTCCTTTTGTCTACTTGATTTCTTCGTCTCACTATAAGCGAGATATATACAGGACCCATCAACAAAATAGGCTCGTAACACAAAACGAAAAAAGCCCAGCGCTCAGGGAAAATAAAAAGGCCCGCTCAAGGTTCTCAAGATTCAGAGAGTCCTAGGGCAAAAAAAATCAACACATCCCCGTGCGAATCTTTGCGCGAATCGTGAAAAATGATTGGATGGCAAACAGTCCACTGAGATATAGCTATATCTCAGTCATTTAGCAAAAGCGTTATTTTTTTAGACCACGCCACATGCCTTTTGCCCACAAACATTGGCGGGAGATATTTTAATGTTACTGTTTATGACTACCTTCAAAAGTTGAAAACTTAATGCGTACGTGCAAGTCCTACGATTTTTTTAGTCCCAACTAAAAGGTCGCTAGTCTCTAAAAAGTCCATACATGTTGGTTTTTGAGACTAAACATGGACTAAAAGACCATGTTACAATTAAAAGTCCCAAAAAGGCTCTCCCTTAGGGTCTTCTTTTATAAATCCCAAATGCAAGTCCCTACAGTCCCTCCTGTTCGGTTTAGATGGGACTAAAAAGGATTTTTGTAAGTCCCTACAAGCCCCCCCCGTCTCTACATCATTAGTTACTAGCAACAAGTTTTTCTAGACGGAGGAAGTATTAATCAGAGTATACAACAAAAACAACCATGAAAGAACCATTACAATAAAAATGAAATACACCTGCGACTAAAAGTCGACTTCTTCCACAGCAGCGCCTTTAAGGGATAGACGTCCTCACACCGTAGTCATCACGTCTGATATTGTCAGAACAAGGATTTTCGTCCTGGTTGCTGAGATCCGAAAATTCGTATAGGCATGCAGGTGCGGGGGCACACACCTGTGAAGCTCTGTCCGGCCGCTCGATTACCTCGCGATTCATGAAGTAGTTGGATCCCAGGACACAATAACTTTTACGTTTTAATCACTGAAACTTACGAATTTGCATCTAATTTTTTTGATTTTCTCGGTCGCAAGTATCAACTTTCAGAGTTGGAACTTTAAATGATTTTTTTGTCGGTTACGGGTACTAAGTTGTGATTTTATCGGTTACTTGTATTAAGTTTCAAGAGTTGAAGCTTAACGTCCGCTACGTGTTGATCGCTCGATCGATCTGCATGATCTTCATGCATACGTGTTGGTGAAATGGTGATCTATCTATCAATGATCTTGGATATATATGCTCAACGTCCACTAGTATATATATGCTGAAGAAAGCAGCTCAAAATTAAGGCTGCTGCATGTGACGGACAGTCTGATTTGCCGGTGGCTGTCGGGTTTTACCTTGCCCTGCAGGTATGAGCATGGTACGCCAACCCATGATAATTTTGGTGCAATGAGTAAAGCCTCACCTACTAGTCTACCATCATATATACTAGTCTACCATTATATAATTTTGGTGCAATGAGTAAAGCCTCGCCTCATTAAGTTTCAGAGTATCATTATCCTATTTACATATGCTAGAGATGTGAGTGGTGTCATGGCACATGCAAACAAATATGTAGACTCTCTTCATTTGTTCGTCCGAGCTTCATATCATGATGTGAAAAAGGAAAAAAAAAAACTCGTTGCGAGTCAGATTCTGGCATGTGCATGCCTTGGGGATGAGTGGCATTGGGAAATATGATTAACCTTCCCTGGAAGCTGTAGCCTCGAGACCCTACTGTGTGAGTATGATGTGCTCCAGTCCTTGCTACATGCTTGCGCCAGTCACTTTGACTGGTGATGGACATGACCACCTTCAATCGTTTATAGTAGCAGGAACTACTGTGGGATACACCATCCTGTATTTCTGAAGAAGGATCATGATTATTGTATTGAGGTGGAGTGGAATGGTAATCTGAAGTTAGTCGCTAGTCGGAGAGTAGAAGAAGACCCGCTACAAACAAATTTGGTAAGCTAGAATAACATGTACAAGTTCTGGTGGCCGGCTGCCTCAGCTGCGAGTACAGCAACTAAAGCCGCACGGACTAGTATAGTATAGCATCATATATACATTTCGAAAACAAAAGGTTTTGCATCATATATTTACATATATGCTACATATATGAGTGGCGACACTACCATGTAACCAAAGGTTTTTAATCTCGGAAACAAAATAATTTCGGACCTCACTGAAATATGCGAAATTTCGCATATTTTGAAAAATATTTTGGATTTTGAGATTTCAAATTTCACTTAATTTTAACGGATTCTAACATAATTTAAATTTATTTTGAAATCACTCTGAATCTGTCTCGAAATATCAGGGTTAAAAATATTTCGGACCCCACTGAAATATGCGAAATTTCGAAAATTTCACTGAAATTTCGTTGAAATTTATATCCCATGAAATATGCAGATTAGTTATTCATCAGCTTGCTGGGACCTCCAGGGTCTCCCCTTTTTTATGGGATGCAAATAAACCTAATCCATGCTTCAACAAAAAAGCACGAAAACACTTAGGTGCGATTAGCCTGAGCCAGCTCCGTTTGGAACAAAAATGCACCCCGCAAGTCAAGTTTAAGCAGTTCTTACAGCTTCATATATATACTAAATAAACCAGTGCGCCAAGTCAGATGCAATCGCCTCCAATTAAAATGTTTGGATAAAACCAATATCAGATAATTTATAATAGATATCATTTGTTACACATTCCATTTTCACTAGAAGCATCCGCATGCTTCGCTACGCCGGTCTTGTTAGCATTGTTCTATAAACTCCTTTTTAGCGATGCCACAACAAATTCCTTACATATGCAATCAATTATTATTGATTGCTAGCATAACGACCATGACAGCTGCACAAGACTCGCAACAACAAGTCTGCGGAAAACTGAGAACCTTTCCACAATTTTTCCAGCTCTGGCAGGTGAGCCCACCACTTGGAGCAACCATGGCTTACCATTCCAATCACAAAACCTGGTGTGCTCATACAGCAAGCTACCCAGCTAGTTATTGTCCTGGAGAGCTCTGCCCCCTTTATACATGGTGTTTCAATCAAGAAAAGCTACCAGCTGCATGAGCTGGATTGAAGAGAGAAGATCCCATGGAATGTACCATCTGCATAAGAAAGAAGGTTTGCGTTTGTGGCTGGCCAAGGGTCAAGACAAAGCAGAAATCGCTTTATTCTATTGCTCCATGTGGAATCCCTGTATGTAGTTCAACAGCAACAACTCAGTTGAAAAGCTAGCTAGCTAGGTAGCCAATGCAAGAACAAAATCGCTTCATATCTGGCATCGAATACGTTGACGTTTTGCTGCTGCGGCGATACGTCTTTGGTGCTGCTCAGCTCTGAAGTTTTTCTTGCTCTGGCAAAAGATACCCGTACTGAAGATCAGGAAAGGAAAGGTTGAGCAACACGTGGAGCAAATTCCAAAGGGAGGACGATCGAGACACCATCCGCAAGAAAAGCAAATCCTCTAGAATAGTCGATCGGCCTCGGCGCATATGCTACCATAAGACCCATATCCCAAAGCCAACCCTGCAATATATAAGCAATGCCGAGGCGCGTATGTTTCCATCAACGAGAACAAGAACTTCAAAACCATAGAGCAAGCATTAGCAAAAAATATAGTTTATAGGAGGCAAAAGAGCTTTGGCTTACAACAAGGCATGACAAATTTCACCGACGTGTGTGAATCACAGGGCGCTTCTCCCTTGGCACGGTGGCATGCATGTACCGGTGAGTGTTCGGTGCAGCTTGCTAGCAAGCCGTGCGTGCCAAAGAAGAATTGCCCTGCCATTCGCCTCAGCTGCTCTCTGAACTCATATCTAAATGGGTGAGGCATCTAACCATAGCTGCATGCACCATGCGTCTCGCAACTCACAAGGCAAGCCCTGATATGCATGTATGTTCATTTGTTCCTGAGACTAACCATGCTTACATTTGTCTGTGATGATTAACTTGTGTACTCTACTTGGACAATGCTGAGTAGCACGGATGTTGTGCCGGGAGAGATCAAATGGGCATTATGCATACTCCCTCCGTTCCAAAATAGATGACTCAACTTTGTAGTAACTTTAGTATGAAGTTGGGTCATCTATTTTGGAACGGAGGGAGTATAACACAAGAGCTAGATCTACCGTGAAACATCTGAAGGTGATGAGCAACATTTTATAGCCGTTACGGGACGCACAGGGAAATTGAGCACGCCGTGGCGCTCGATTTCCATCCGTACCCTCTATTGCTTGTGGCTCTCATTTGTCTTAGATGTGCTTGCTTACTCATGACTTGTTTATATGCAATTATGTGGTCAAATTGTAAGATGATAAACTCAATATCCTGAAGCGTCATAAGCATATGATTTTTCATGTAACCTCCACCCAGAGTCCTGTGTGTAGTAGTGAGGGAAGTGAGAAGTCCTTACTGGATGGAGATACAATGAAACAAGACGTGCTTGTTTAGTACTCCCTTCGTCCCACGGTTTTGCAAAAACGTCTTATATTGTGGGACGGAGAGAGTATTCAAGAGGAACCTGCTTGAGCGGACGTTTTGTGTAGATAAATAGAATTAGATGTTATTTTTTTAGTGAGCAAAAATTGTATCACCCACTCTGAGAAACATGTGTCATATATATCAGCATTCTATTGCAGAGGCCCGGGGTTTTTGCCTCCTTTTCCAAAAAAAAACACATATATCAGCATTCTGTACCACTTCCACTTGTTAGCAATTTCATTTGTTATGAGATTTTAACATTTTGTACTCTGCAAGCACTTTGTTGTCCCTATTAATTAATCTATCTATCCATCAAAGCTCTTTACCACTGCACTATCAAGACAATTAAGGTGAATATCTACTCAGGACAATTTTCATGCAGTGAGTAGTGAATACTAGACACACTTACTTGTCTGACATCATGTGCATTTCCCCTCTCTTTCTCTATATATATGCTCAAGATCGACGGATAAAATGCAGTAAGTGGCCCATGTAGTAATGCTAGCACACTAAACCACATATTTTATTGTTGTGTTGGATTTTTCATGCGTTCCACCCAAGATTCACATCTTTGAGCGAAAAAAGGATATTAGAAATGTGAGAATACGTTGGAATGAGATACATTGGGAAAACAATTCAACCTAACATCCTTCATGTGACTGCAAACTAGGAGTTTCTCCTCTGCCAAACTGATGGTGAAATCTCTTGCCTCGAGTAGACTCTGTTTCTTTCAGATTCCATCTTACATGCTCTTGTGGAATAACTTGTCCGCGAAAGCCTTCTTAAAGGGTTAAGAACAGAAGCTGAAGTTGATATCAATGGAATCGAAGGGCTGACTGCAAAGAAATTAAGGTGAGCTAGCTCTTCGGGCTGCTAACTCGAAATCCAGGCCGTCGCTGGGACAGAACTGCACATGAGGCGTGGCACGGTTAATTACTCATGCTCTGTGTTGTGGAGGGATCGAACTGAAAAATAGATGTACTGCTATCTCTCTACCTGCTCGCTCCTCTTTCAACCTTGTTGAACTCTGAATCTCCTCTACCTGCTCGCTCCTCTTTCACCTTTCTTGAACTCTGAATCTCAGGATTATCCTCTATATCTTAGCGTGACGCAGAGACACACTTGTATCTGAATTGATGTCCAGTGTTACATTATCCTGTGCGTCGGATGTTAAACTACAATGCATCCTTTCAGGTGTCAGATGTTTTTTCTTATGTAACTTTGTGTATGTTCAACTAATCAACTTGCTTCTCTGTATACTTGCGAGAACGTGAAGCATGTGCTGTGTATATATTTTGTACACTACAATGTCAGACTAATTGATCAGAAAACCATAGTTAGTCTTGGCTCTAACACTATCTATGCTGGTACTTATTGTGGATATAGACTACCAGATGTAAATTGATCAATAAATTAAGTTTTTGTGTTGGAATTATAAATAAAATCAAAATAATATTGGAGTGTTCAGGATGAGCAAAATATGGCAATATTGAGTAAGACAGAATGCTTTACCATTTTTTTTGGGCAATATACATCTGTAATTACATTACATTGTATAGGAAATCGGTAGAGACATCTTGCGTTTGCTGATCATCTGTGGGAGTAAGAGCATGTACAACTAGGGTCCCAAATAGCGGCCCCAAATGCCTGTGCGGGCTGCCCGGTCACTCTATGGTCAGGATTCTGTCACCCTTCCTGACCGAACGTCTAGGCTGTCGGGCACTCCCTATACCAAGCCCTTATGAGAGGCAGATATGGGGACACCTGGTTGCGCCTGCCATGTAGGTTGTTGGCCACTATGGCCCACCACGAGCCCACAAAAACCCCACCAAACCCTAGCTCGACAGCCACTCTCGACCAGTCCGCTCACTCATAGTACCCTCTCATTCTTGTCACCTCCCATCCCTTCCCTTCCCATCCCCTACACCGTGGCGAGCTCCGGTAGCTCCTCCCAATTTTGATTACATTGACTGGGACAACCTCTTGAAGGAGGATGGCTCCAACAGCAAGGTGCTGAACGACGAAGAGCTTGCGTTCCGCATCGCCATCGAGCGGTCGTGGCTAGACACAAGCGGGAGCTCGAGCTCCGCACCATTTGCGTCGTCCCCAGTGTTCACGGCAATGCGACGGAGCATGACGGCCCGTCGTGCTCCACTCCGTTCCACAACCGGCGTCAGGCGCCGCTCTCCCCTTCCCCTCGACACAGCCCCCCCGGCAACGCTGGGTGCTCTTGCCCGTGCTTAACTAGAGGATGTGGATGCCAGAATCAAAGGTCAAAGCCGCCCGCCGCGAAAAGCAACGGCCGTGCAGAGGCCCGCAGAGGTCATCCCTTCATGCCCAAGTGCCAAATCCGTGCCCGTCAAACCGGAGGAGCGGGTCTTCCGCCAGGTCATGAACAGGCCACTGACGTTGGTGGAGATGGACACTCGGCGCCTCCAGCACAACAACGCGAAGGTGCTCCGGCTCGGGATCGAAGTGTCGGACCGTCTCGCGACACAGAACGAGACCGGCAAGGCCAAGGCGCGGCATGACACACAAAGGAGCAGGCCAGCGGCGTCCGTCACCTTCTCCGGTCAAATATCCTTGTCGTAGGACAGCGGCACGACGAGAACAGACGATGAAGACGGCCCTCCCGCCATGGACAAGTACTACCGCCGCTTTGTTGACCGCAAGGGGAAGGGGCCGGCCAATAAATGGTGATCTACTCCTCCCTGCAGTATGTACCTAGTATATTTTGTATTAATAATCTATCCGATGAAGAACTATGTTCGATTAGCTGTGTCCGATGACGAACTATGTCTTTTGGGTCCGTGCTATATATTTCTAGTTCGATCTACATTGCCATGTTGATCTATGTTGTTGCAAGCTTTGTATGGATTTAGATGCGGTCATATGGGGCTGCGATTGTGGACAGGGAGAAATATGGTGTGCTAGTCACTGACCATGGATGCGCCCAGCCACGTCAGCGGGTGTATAGGGCCCGAAATTAGGCAACAGGGGTTTAGATGCTCTTACCCATAGTTTGTGCTAAGCTACATGGTACAATACTGTATGTGGAAAGGTAAGAGATAGTGGCTCTTTTACCGTTGATAGTTTTCGTGCAATGAGTAAAACTGCACCTACTAGTCTGTCATCATATATATAGGAATAGTTATTCTTCACACCCCCTCTATTTTAACATGAGAGCATCGTAATTTTATGTTCTGTAAATTTTGTCTTATTTCAGACATAAAAAGAGAACGTAAGAAAATATATAATGGCCGTAAAAAATATTTTATGGTACGCAAATTTCAAACGTAAAAACATAGTGTAAAATGTACATAAAATGTAATTTTTCTGGTCTTCTGACATTTTTATGCGAAATTTTACGCAGTGAATCAATATGACTGTATCTATTTGTATTTGAAACATAATTTATTTATGAAATGATCGTAAGATTACCTCGGGCGAAGAATAACGTATTCTGGACCCTGGGTGATGAATGTAATAATATATATATATATATATATATATATATATATATATATATATATATATATATATATATATATATATATATACACACGGTTGTTCTCTTTACATATGCTAGAGAGTTGACATGTGAGGGATGACACCACCATTGGAATCATATACTTTACCGAGTGCCCAAGACACTCAGCGAATGACAGAAAAAACTCAGCAAAGCCTTTGCCGAGAACTATTCTCGGCAAAAGGCATTTGAAGTACACCTCTTAGGTAAACAAAACTTTGCCGAGGACCATTTGTGGAGAATGGCATACTTATTGTCGAGACCTAAATGGGTACTCTCGACAAAACAAAGTGACTTCATGACTGTGCGTGGAGGTCGACACCATCAGATCTTTGACGACTGCTCCAAGGAGAACTTGGCAAACACCTTCCTATTTGCCGAGTGCCAACTCTCGGCTTACCTAGCACCAGCAACTCCACAGGTGCTGCCACATGCCACCTTTAGTGGAGAGCCGTCGCCAAGATCTCGTCTTATATACACCAAAAACTCCCCAAGTACTCCCTTTTGCCGAGTTCCTTCTTCTGGTTATTAGCATATAGTCAGCTGACCTGCCGACACCTGCCATGTGACCTTTTTCCCGAGAGTAATTCTTGGAAAAGAAATCATTTCCGAGTACCCCTCTCATAAAAGGACATTGTCAACCCGGTTCCTAATTGATTTTCATATAACCCTGTGCATCAAAACAAATATAATAGTAATCATCACATACATCAATTTGTATACTCTATAAGGACATTATACATAACAACAAACTGACAAAAGTATCATATATGGTCCACAGAAGCTTCATAAGAAGTCACAAGTAGTTACTTAGCATGAGTGTTTCTTTGTAAACAATAGTGTGGCCAATACATGTTACATACAATCACATGATAAAAGCAACCCCACAATTAGGACCAATTGGAAGAGTATTAGAAAGTTCTTGGACCCACTCAATCTGATAAGTTGGCCTGCACCATTGCCTACCGCTCTGCTCTCTAAGCATATAATTGGAGTAATAATTGTCTGCCTCCTCCCTTCTATTGACGGATTCAAAGGAGTAGCTTTTGTAACCAATCACTTGTTCATTGCATGAAGGCCAAGAATCATAGACTCCTGGACACCTACCACTACTAGGGAAAACTTTATACACAGAAATATAGCAACAGCGCGGGTCAAAAAACTGCGCTAGTGCTATATAGCAGTAGCGAGCAAATAAAAACCGCTCTGAGACACAAACTTAGCATGGCGCTGTTGTAAAGAAAGCACTACTACTAATATTCCCATTGGCAGAATGCTAGGCTACGCATAGCAGATGCGAGCTTAATGAAACGCTCTTGCTAGAAACACGATTAGCAGCTGTTTCAAAGAAGAGCGCTACTACTAACGGAAATAAAATAAGATGATAAACAAATAGAAATTTAAATGAAAATGAAAGAAATAGAAAAAGGAGAAAGGGAAAAATAAAATGTAAAGAAAAATAAACGAAAAAGCGAAAAATCGGAGGAAGGCATAGCAGCAGCGTTTGTTTGTAAGAGGCGCTATAGCTAACGTAGCTGCAGCGCGTGTCCTAGACCCCCGCTATAGAAACACAATAGCAAATTAGCTATAGCAGCAGCGCATTTTGAGGAAAGCGCTATAGCTAACTTAGCTATAGCGCGTTTTGCGAAACGGGCTACCGCTAAGTTTGACTTAGCCAAAAAACCGTTTGCCCCCCGGCCACCACTTCCCCCAAATCCCTCAAACCCACCCCGCGCGCGCGCCGCCGTCTCCCCGATTCCTCGCCCCACACTTCGCCGCCGCCGACGACGCCACCAGAGCCGTGCGCCGTCGACGACACCGGAGCCGCCCCCAACGCCACGGAGCCGCGCGGCCTCGTCAACGCCACCGGAGCCGCCGTCGACGCCACCTTCCTCGCCGTCACCGGAGACGCCCCTGCCTCCCTCGCCGTCACCGGAGACGCCCCTGCCTCCCTCGCCACCACACTGCCTCCGTCGCCACCACCGGAGCCATCATCTGTAAGCCCCCACCCCTCCTCTCTCTCTCATGCATAGGTTAGCCAGTTTAATTAGGTTAATTATCTAGGTTAGGGCAAAAATTTAGTTAGGGCATTGACAGAGAAGTAGTTAGGTTAACTAGTTTAATTAGGTTAATTATCTAGGTTAGTGCAAAAACTTAGTTAGGGCTTTGACAGAGAACTAGTCAGGTTAACTAGTTTAATTAGGTTAATTATCCATGTTAATTAGTGCAAAAATTTATTTTAGGCTTTGACAGAGAACTAGCTGCGTTAACTAGTTTAATTAGGGTTAATTATCTAGGTAAACTAGATTAACTAACTAGGTTAAATAGGTAGGTTAATTAGGTTCGTTGGATTAAGAAGCTAGGTTAAGTAGATTGGCAAAGGTTTTTGATTTTTCAAAAGACCACTATTTTTCAAGGAAAAGAATTTAGGCAAATTTTATTTTTCATTGAAGTGGTCATGTTATATCTTTTCATTGAAGTTGTTCGATTGTGCCCAAGTGGTGGCTTTGTTGTTTCCATGGAATGATGCTGAATGGCCTATGTTTTGCCGGAATGTTGATTCATTTCTGTTCCTAAGCAAATTTCAGGTTCTCGATTTGTCCACTTTTTAGCAAAGGTCATGCGAAATTTCCGTGAATTTCGGCATGACTTGTGCTACAAACTAGGACATATCGAGTGCCCGGATTTGCCGCCCAAGAAGGAGTCAACATTCCTGCAAAACAATAGTCCTTTTTATGTCATTATTCATTTTATTAGGTCTAGAATTAATTGACTAGATTTAATCATAGGAAACATGGCTAGCAACGATGAAGGACAGGGTTACGGTGATTATGACGGCGTCTACCGGGCGGCGACAATTTTTTTAGCTTTACCGATGATCAGCAGATGTTGTTGCTGGCCCACCGGTGGCATCGGGATCGAGACCGACACGCAGACCGGTCTTTGAGACCGATCGCAGACCGGTCTTGAGACCGACACCGGCGCTGAGATTCAGACCGGCATCGAGACCGGCGCTGAGACCGGTGCTGCCTCGGGGAGCGGAGCCGGTGTAGAACCGAAAGCAAAGAGGCAACGGGTTCCTAACAAACTCAGGACTACTAGACTGGTTGTCACGGAGGTGGACAACGGCAATTTTGAGCCAAAGGCGCCCGAGGAAGCGCGCGCGTGCTACGACAATCAAATAGGCTGCATCATACGGACAACCGCCACCATCAACGATGAGAATCTAAAGAAGATAGAAAATATGAGGAGCTCCCTCCTAAAGAAGTTTCACAAGATATTCTTGTTCCCGGGCCGGAATGAGAAGGATTATGAAGATCCAGACAATGACCCGGCAATGAAGAAGATAAACAAACACGCCATGACCAAGTTTAGCAACGCGTTGGCCGCCTGGAAAAATCGAGTGAAAGCAAAGATCAACGACGGGGAACCCTACTCCGAGATTGTAAAGGATAGTCCGACAATCACGGAAGAGCAGTTTCAAATATTCAAGGAGGCTTGCGAGGCCGAAGCTGCCAAAGAAAAGTCTAAGTACATGAAGGGGCTTCAAAAGAGGAACATTGGGACCCACCACCTCGGAAGCCGTGGTTACGGCGGAAAGAGGTCCAAATGGGCCAAGGAGGACGCGGAAGCCGCGAGTTTGGGCATCCCAGACCCCTTGGCGGATTTCACCGTCCCGCAGGAGCGTGACGTCCTGAGGGCCCGCCACCATTGGGACCCACTGAAGAAGGTTTATGAGACAACACCGGTCATTACGGAGTTCATGAGACTACTGGTAATTTTAGTTTCTGATCAATTCGACTGCACACGTTAGTCATATTTGTAAACGATCCTTGTGCCTTTTGTAGAGAGAGCAACGCCGGATTGCGGCCGAAAGCGACTCGCCATCTGAGGCATTGGCGAGGCCCAAGTGGGACACTCCATTCAACCGGGCGTTGAACATATTGAAATGACAACCGGTGGATACTCGACCGTCGTATGGGCGCGTGCACGGTGTCGGAGACGGCGCCACATGGAAGAAGTACTACCGTGAGACCACGGAGGAGAGAAAGGAAAGATGGAGGTTAACTGAAGAAAGCATCGACAAGAAGGTTGAGATTGCGGTTGAGAAGAAATCATCTCGAACGATCGCAATAGCGGTAGCTGCCGCAAAACAAAGCGATTGCGATATATCTACTTCCTTGGTGACGGGCGTTCACACTTGGACAAGGAAAATCCAAAAAATGCAGAGGACTTTCCCTTGTCGACTTCTTGGCAGCACATGCTCCCGTACCGGCTCCCGCACCGCTCCCGCACTGCTCCCTTTGCTCCCTCCGGCTCCTCCCGGCCTGCCGCCGCACCGACATGCTCGGTGGTGCCTCCTCTTTAGCTGAGCTCGACGCCCTCACGGTATCTTCCACACCGGCCCCCTTCAATATAAATGTATAATCTCCCGTTTTCGTTGCCTTTCGGATGTCTCATGACGCAGACTTTTATTTGCAGCCGACGAAACCCGTGCACCATATTGTACACCATCGGCGAGCGAAGGTGGGCGTGGGAAGGGGACGATAATGGAGCCGAAGGAACCATTGTTCCACACCGGTCGATCCCCGAACGTCTTCAAGGTTTCCGTGGCGATGTCAAACCGGGCCACGAGAATTTGCCTCCTCTAATACTAGTGGGGATGACGACGAGACCCCACGGCGGCTTGGTGATTGTTGCAATGGGTGGGTCTGTTGTGGCCAAAGAGTCTGCTTGTGCGAGGCGGCGGAGCACACCCACGAGCACGCAGCCTCGGCAAGGTATGAACATCAACACCCCACCTACCCAATTAGCGTCGGGTGTCGGGTTGGGTGATAGCGACGGGTAAGCGGTGGCTCCATTAGAGGCGATGACGCCGCCATGGATGAGGATGAGGATGACGATGGCGCGAACAATATGTCTATACGGCGCCTCCTCGGGGTTTGAGCATCATGAGTCGGTGCTCGAATTACCGTCTCAACGTGTTATTGATGACCATCCGGTGGTAAAGAAGCCTAGGAAGAGAGCGAGGAAAGGCAAAAAGCTGATTCTATGATCCGGCCGCCTCGGCAGCCTTGGCCGGGACCGTGTAGATATCCCGATGCGGATAAATGGCATATCCCGGTCGACCAATCCTACCAAACAGCGCTACGGGCCAGATTCGGCGATCTAAGGAGACTTCATGACGATGTCTGCGGGTAGAGAAAGGCCTCATCACCTCGAAGATCCGGATACCCACTCTACGTGGTTAACGTTCCGCAGCAAATGTCGTACGTCAAGGGCTTCCCCGTGGATAAGTTCTTCCTCCGATTCGATTACATATTCGACATGTTTCACGTGAAGAAGCTGGATTTTACTTTTGTCCGCCTTTATGCCTTGCACATGAGCTATATCATTGGGGTTGAGCGGATAGCTCATATCTGTATTCTTGACCGTACTACATGCACGAGGCCTTCTTGGGAGTCTGTGCACAGCATCGTGAATACGCGAGGGATTACATCGTCAGTTTCATGCTCGCCAATAAGGACAAGGAGGCGATTCTCGTGCCTTATCATCCGCGCTGCTATCCTTCCTTCGATTTCAATAATTCATTTGCACGGTGGAGGCTAATTAATTTGAGGTGTACTTATTTTGCGCAGCGGCGGGCGCGCCGTCCTCATCATCCACTACAAGAAATATGTCAACTTATGACCTTCTGTTAGTGACCCTGGAAGAATTGGTCATAGATTTATGACCATTTGAGACCAATTGGTCAAAAGCTGTTCGAGGGGCTCCAAACCCTAAACCATTGCGACCATTTTGGTCAGAAAGGTCATAATTTCCTTACATGAAATGGTCATAAAGCTAACAGCGCTAGTCCGCTGCCTTATTTCTAGTTGTTAACGACCAATATAGATGGTCATAGCCTTGTAAATTGTGGTGGGTTGCTATGACTAGGCGCCACCTCATCAGTTTTGCCTATGTGTCATGTCCATGTGGCGAGTTTTGCCCTAGGTTGTGAAGCAACCTATATTTCTGTCATTCCCAAAATTCCCAAAAAAATCTCATAAATTCTTTGGGTCATATCTTCGTCAAATATGTAAAAACCTTCCTTGCCTAGTTCAAAAATAATTCAAAAATATTCATTTTCCTATTCATTCGAGTAACAGTTTGTGAAGGAAGTACCACTTTGGCATGTCCAAATAGTATCCATTTTCTACAGTGCTTTCCTATGCCCAAATAACCATCCTCCACCAAATGCCAGCTCAATCCATTCATTATTTTGAGCCGAGCTTCAACATTCGTATTTATGTCCAGTGTGGTGGTTTGCAAAGCAAGTACCACCTAGGCTCCTCCTTTTGAGCTGAAAATTTGTGAAAACAGTCTTCTTAGTAACTAATCATCCTCAGCCAAAACTCACGCCCATTAGCCATGTACATTTCCCGTACCGCTAATCAAACACTTGGCTGCTAATTCATGTTTGAGCATCGATTGGTCTCCTCGTGAGAATCTTATGTTGTAATTTTCTTCCGAACACCAACCTGGGGAGTCCCCATCCCACTAGACATGCCTAGGCCGCCCAGAACACATGGCAATGCCACGGTTACGTGGTGACCACGCGGCGGGCATGTGAGTTTACGCGCTCTAGAGTTGGGGCCCTCGGCCACCACCGAAACCTCGACATATCGCCACCAAACCATGTATTTATGATTAAATAGGTCCTTATGTAACTAGAAATGATTTTTGGAAAAAATAAATAGCAAACTATGAGGCAGCTGCAGTTCAAATTTGACCCGCTTCCAACTGAATCGGCAGAAATTTGTCTTTTTCACGAGAGGTGGATCAAAAATTTTTACACCAGACCATTTTGTCAATTGTGCATTAAATATGGCCTAGTATTTTATAAAAATGATTTGGTCCAATTTTACAACAATATTTGGTAGTTCCTTCACAAAAAAACCTCCTTTCGGGCACTCAAAAAATGGAAAATGGTTTTTTCGTCCAACAAAAATGAAAACTTCCTTAGGCAACATTGTTTGCTATTCCAATATGCACCCTTGTGCACAATATGAGATCATATGAACAAACTATGCCATGAATGTGGCCATAAGATTGATCATTTGGCTTGAAAGCTATGAATCTCCACACTTGATAGCTCATTTATGAGAACACTTTTTTAAAATAATTACCGTATTACAAGTTTATTATTTTTTCTGGAAACTTGGTCACATATAATGACACAATGCGAAGGTTTTCCAATTTTTTGATTTTTTTTGAATTTTTTATGCCCGTTTCAAAACGCGGTCAAAACGACGGGCTTGACCGTTCTTAGCTAGTGGTCGAATCTTGGAATTTTTTTGGTGTTTCTATGATTAAATAGATACTTATGTACCTAGAAATTATTTTTGGAAAAAATAAAGAGCAAACTATGAGGCAGCTACAGTTCAAATTTGACCCGTTTCCAACTAAATTGACGATAATTTGTCTTTTTCATCAGAGGTGGATCAAAACTTTTTTCACCCAACCATTTTGTCAATTGTGCATTATATATGGCCTAGTATTTTAGAAAAATGATTTGGTCCAATTTTGCAACAATTATTTGGTAGTTCCTTCACAAAAAAAACCTCATTTCGGGCGCTCAGAAAATGAAAAATGGTTTTTTCGTCCAAAGAAAATGAAAACTTCCTTAGGCAACATTGTTTGCCATTCTAATATGCACCCTTGTGCACAATATGAGATCATTTGAACAAACTATGCCATGAATGTGGCCATAAGATTGATCATTTGGCTTGAAAGCCATTGATCTCCACACTTGATAACTCGTTTCTGAGAACACTTTTTTAAAATAATTGCCGTATTACAAGTTTGTTATTTTTCCTGGAAACTTGTACACATATAATGACACAATGCGAAGGTTTTCCAATTTTTTGATTTTTTTTTGAATTTTTTATGCCCGTTTCAAAATGCGGTCAAAACGGCGGGAATGACCGTTCCTAGCTAGTGGTTGAATCTTGGAATTTTTTTGGTGCTTATATTATTAAATAGATACTTATGTAACTAGAAATGATTTTTGGAAAAAATAAATAGCAAACTATGAGGCAGCTGCAGTTCAAATTTGACCCGCTTCCAGCTGAATCGGCGACAATTTGTCTTTTTCACGAGAGGTGGATCAAAACTTTTTTCACACAACCATTTGGTCAATTGTGCATTAAATATGTCCTAATATTTTAGAAAAAATAATTTGGTCCAATTTTGCAACAATTATCTGGTAGTTCCTTCACAAAAAAACCTCCTTTCGGGCACTCGGAAAATGAAAAATGGTTTTTTCGTCCAAAGAAAATGAAAACTTCCTTAGACAACATTGTTTGCCATTCTAATATGCACCCTTGTGCACAATATGAGATCATTTGAACAAACTATGCCATGAATGTGGCCATAAGATTGATCATTTGGCTTGAAAGCCATTGATCTCCACACGTGATAGCTCATTTCTGAGAACACTTTTTTAAAATAATTACCGTATTACAAGTTTGTTATTTTTCCTGGAAACTTGTCCACATATAGACACAATGTGAAGGTTTTCCAATTTGTTTGATTTTTTTTGAATTTTTTATGCCCGTTTCAAAATGCGGTCAAAACGGCGGGAATGACCGTTCCTAGCTAGTGGTTGAATCTTGGAATTTTTTTGGTGTTTCTTTGATTAAATAGGTACTTATGTAACTAGAAATGATTTTTGGAAAAAATAAATAGCAAACTATGAGGCAATTGCAGTTCAAATTTGACCCGCTTCCAGCTGAATCGGCGACAATTTGTCTTTTTCACGAGAGGTGGATCAAAACTTTTTGCACCCAACCATTTTCTCAATTGTGCATTAAATATGTCCTAGTATTTTAGAAAATTGATTTGGTACAATTTTGCAACAAATATATGGTAGGTCCTTCACAAAAAAGTCATTTTGGGCACTCGGAAAATGATTAAAAATAGCTAGAAATATGAAAAATGCATACAAATTGGTCTAATCCATAAAATGTGGTCTTACTCTAGTGAAAGCTTGTGTGGTGCCCTTTTGCATAATATTTTTGATAGCTACTTCATAAAATCCCTCTATTTTTAGTATTTGAAAACTATTTTACATCACTGATTTTCTGAACCAATCGTAACTCTGTCCACGGATCGATGACATGGCGTCCATCCATCCATCCATCCATCTCTCCATCCCACATCCATCCATCCATCTATCTACAGAAAAGAAGAAAAAAAGAAAGAAAAGGTGATACCCCCCACCCGCAGCCCAAACCCTAGCTCAGATCCCCTCCCCCGTCGCCCCCTTCCTCCCTCGTCCCCATCTCCTCCTCCCTTCCAGATGGCCGCCGCCACCTCCTCCTTTCCAGATCGCCGCCTCCACCTCCCTCTGTCCGAGCTCCCCGACGGCCATGGCCTCCCCCACGCCCTCCCCCACGCCCTCCTCCTCTCTCCCATCCCCTTCCCTCACCGCGAGCCCTTCTCCCCCGCGAGCCCTCTCTCTCTTCCTCCCGCGACTCCTCTGCTCCACTCGATTCCGGTGATCCCCCTCCCCTGCCTCCGGCCAGATCCACCGCAACCCCCTCCCCGCTGCCTCCTCCTTCCTCTCCAACCTCTCGCTTCGCCGCCCCGCGCCCTAGCCGCCACCCACACCTCCCCTCGCCGCCACCCACCCAATACAAGGATCCGGGTCTATTGCAACAAAATTGTTTGTCGCAATACATGCCGTTTCGTGGCGATAAGTACCTATTGCCACGAAACGACATTCGTTGGCAGCCGTTGCGACTGGACGCGTGGTAATAGGTTATTGCCACGAAAAGGCAATTGTGGCAATAAAGTGTGCTATTGCAACATCCATGTGGGAAATTGCCACATGTTTTCCCGTGGCAACACTCACTTGATGCCACAATTATATTTGTGGAGATAGCTATAATGCAACATGTAACGAATCGTGGAGCCTGATATCTCGTGGCGATAGACATTTGTGGCAACAACCTATGCCAACGACGCCCATTTCGTTGCGCATTACTCTTCTGTGGCAATAGTCAACTGTGGCAATAAACTATGGCAACAATCCTTGTTTTCGTGGCATTATGCATGTTGCCACGACCCACTACACTTGTGGCAAAAAACTATGGCAACAATCCTTGTTTTCGTAGCATTAGACATGTTGCCACGACCCACTACAATTGTGGCAATAAAATATGGCAACAATCCTTGTTTTCGCGGCATTAGGCATGTTGCCACGATCCACTACACTTGTGGCATTAACTTATGGCAACAAATATTCCAGTCGTCGTAACAGGGAATTGCAACATACTTGTTTTGGTGGTGATAAATAGGTATCACAACAGGTGAAATGTTTGTAGCGAGAAATCATTGCGACAATTAAAATTTCCGTGGTGATACTCTATTTCAACAAAAAATACTTTGGTGGCACCAAACAGCTATTGCGACAATATAAAGTGATCTGTTACAACATCCTAATGTAACAAAATAGGTAGGTGTAACGACTGAGATATGACGCAACACTTTTTTTAGTGGTGCTAACATGTGACAACCGAAAGTGGGTTGTAGCATATTGCAACCATAGAAAAAATACATGCATTCAATTACAATATTCAAAACCATACGTATAATATATAGATTCATAAAGTTCATAATTGTCGTAGCAAATATCCATCAAATGAAACTCAGATGTAATTTAGCCATCCTAATTAATTGCGAAGACTAAACGGTCCGTGATCTAGAGTCCAGGCCAACTAGTTCTTTGGATCCTGCAATCAAGAAATAAAAGAAGTTCTAGTAAATGAGTCCAACATAACATACGCCATACAATTATTCCAGCCCCATAGTTAAAAAGAACTATCGCCAGACTACAAGTGTAAATGTCTAAAGCATAAGCACAAGTACATCTACTAAAAGGTTCTGCTATTGATTTAAGTTGTGACTCGATGTATAGTTTCAGTTAAGTTCATGTCCCTAGCTAGCACATATTCTTTTTTTTGTTTAAGTTGTGACTCGATGCAGCAACAACACATGGTGAAAGAGAAGAAGCAGCTAGCTAATTATGAATGCCAATGACGTATAAAATGCAAGTGAACATGAAGAGAAAGTACGGTTGTGACTTACCATTGCTTTAAACATTCAAGATTTCCTTGCTGCAGCTTGTATGAGCGCATTTGAAGAAATAATAATTGGCCTTGAACCTAGAGTCTTATTAGGACTAGATCTGTATAAAAGAGTATTTTGCAAGTTTGGGTCACTATTTTCTTTGTCAATCCTTAGGCACCTGTAAATACAAATGCACTTTTAGCAATGCAAGTAAGCAACATAAATCTTACAAGGTCGCAAGCATATGACTGTAATCACCTGTTGGGTTCCCATCTGTTGGCTCAATGCTACAAACTTTGTCATCATGTTTTTTTCAAATTCCAGTCTTGATGTTCGCTCCCCTTCCAACAATCTTTCCCTTTCAACACGCTCTTCTTTTAACCTCTCCTCAAGTTGTTCTCTCTCAGCACGCTCTAAGTTAATCCTCTCTTTTGTGTTTGCATGTTCAGCTTGTAGTTGATCTTGAAATTCATTGACCTGCTGGCTGAGCTCAGAGTTTTGCTGCTGGGTGGCTGCTATAGCACGAGCTTGCTCTTCAATCTGGATACGAAACCTTTGAGAACCAGTTGAAGGTTTGGCCATGTATCCGTACCCACGAGGCTGCGATGACTTGCATTTCAGAGTGTCTTTGTATGCGGTCTGGGAAATATTGTTTTTCTGCTCACTTGAAAGTGGACCTTCAGTTTCAGTTTCTTTGTTTTGAACCTCTTGACGTGCTTTGTTCTAAAAATGAAAATAACAATTATAGGTAGGGCATCAAGATTGACACTATATAAAAGATGAAACAAGAATAGCACGATCCAACGCATGAATAATCCCAGCTGATGATGAAACACACCGAATGCACATCATTGAATAACTATAGAATAACCAAAAGTCAGTGTACTTACGTAAACTTTCTAGGACTCTGTGTTAGACCGTGTTCCGTCGTTCGTGTGGGTGAGTTCCAAGTTTCTCTGCAAGTAATATAACAATGAGATGCTTGAAACACGAAACCATATTTAGCAGCGAGGCATACATATTTAGTTAGACTCATACCTTCTCAAAGCTTACTTGAAAGTAAGATTTTGATCCAATTTTGTGTTTTGTCTTCTGTTTCTTACGGTTATCGGCGTTCTTTTGGCTGCGTTCCTATCAATTTATTGAAACCAAATATAACCAGTCAGACAAGCCATTCTAGAAGCTGAAGATATGTACTGAGTGTGTACCCAAATAGTGTAGTACAGTGTGGGCTGTGTGCGTGCACGGGTATGGATACAGTGTGGTCTTTTTTTGTGCAAGTGAACATCAAAAGAGTAGAGCTAGCATGTGTTGGTGGTTCAGTGGAAAAAAGGGCATTTGTTGCCTTGAACACACACCCGAGTCTAGCTGCTCTGCTTCTTCTCTGTTCTGGCCCTGAGTCCACATTACATCTAGCAGCTTCAGTGTGAGACCAAACAACCAAATATAAAAGAGGGAGAGCAGGAGACGCCCAACAATATTGACAATCTCTGAATAAGACTTAGTACAATGGCAATAGTTTCTGAAAAATTGGGAATGAACAATTATTGCAAAAAAGGAGGGAAAATACGACGATGGAGCGACTTATTGCAACATTATTAGACTATACACAGTCTCCCGTCTCCAGTCTTGTGGCTATCCACATTTGATAAAGTCAATTAAATGAACTGAATTCTCAACTTCAGAATATCCCCGTACATAGAACTAAAAAAAATCTAAAGAAGATACCGCCTAAAAGCACAATTTTTGCAATGGTTAACCCGAGATTTAAGATTTACTACATCTATACGTCATACTCTACCTTTGGGCTGGAGCTGAGGTCAGTGGCTGATCGGATTAGCATGGATGATGCTAGGTGTAAAGCTCGAGCCTAGCGCAGCGTCGCCCATCCGCTGTGGTTCGTCGAGTGATCGCGTGTCGGCGTGACGCTACAACACCTAAGGGCATTGACGCCTTGATGCCCAGCCACACAAAACCTACCCAAAAGGCTGCAGCCCACAAGGCTACGCCAAGGCCTGGCCACGTCTGAACAAGACCTGGCCTACCCATGAACCAGTTCCGAACAAGGCCGCCGTGGGATTGTCTCTGTACCTGATGCACCGCTGTCAGCCTAACCTGGTGCACGGCCAAACAACTCTACACAATTGCTTCAAGAAATCAACATCGACCCTGATGCCTGTGCATCAGGGAGGCTCCTAGTAGCTCCGCCCCTGCTGTGAACATCATACTGCAATTAAATACACTATGTAGGTTCAGCCAATTGAAGCAGGATATGAGGCAGATGTACAACGCTCGCTAATTGTAACCAAAAACACTATGAGACTGATCCCATCAGCCAATTGAAGTAGGATATGAGGAGTATGGAATTCCAAAAAAAATTAAAAATGATCTACATCTCTTACTATGGAGGTTCAGGGATGCGGCAGAGATGATAACTGAGTCTAATCTAAAGATTCAGTCTGAACCCAAGGGAAAAGAAGTGAGCTGACAGATTGGGGGACAAGCAAGATGGGGGAAGACAGACCTTGAAGGTGTAGCGTGGCTTGCAGCCCATGATCTGGAGCGCGCTCTGCGGGATGGGGCGCGTGCAGGGGAAGCTGGTCCTCTGGCGGTCGTCGGCGACGACAATGTATAGCGGCGGCTGCTGCTTTGCGGCGGCCATGTCGTCCCCTGCCCTGATCGGCGGGCGCAGAGGAGATGGAGGAGGGCGAGATCGAGGAGGAGCGGAGGTTCCAGGAAGGGAGGAGATCGGGTGGAATAACCTGACGGCGTGCAGCTGACTGGAGTGTGGTTCGCTGTGTTGACGCCGTCATGACGCCGGCAGCACAAAGAAACCAGGGGCGAGAGCTCAGATCCAATCTCCCGTGAAGGCGCCGGTATTTAGCGGGAAGGTTAATATAAGTTTTTTTTTGGAACAAAGACGCTAATTTAGGACCTTTTAGCGGGAGGTTAAAAATATTGGCGCAAACAACAATACACCTAACTTCTAACTTAGGTGGTGGGAAAGTAATTATTTTTGTTCTAAAAAAGTAATTATTTTTTGAGGGAATGTTCTAGTTTGTAAATCGATTTTGAGACTGAGGGAATACTAATTTTTTTTTTGTAAAAAGTTATATCATGGTTAAAAAACCACCAAATCTGAAAATCGTGGAGGGCGATCCGTCACCCTCCCATGTAACGTTCTCGTCGTCGATATTTGTATAGTCGTCGCCATTTGAGGAAGCCAATTACTGAACGAAAAAGAGTTTCCCCGCTTTATATTATAAAGCAACCATTACAAACACACGCCACACATACCCAATGCAAGATACACGAATGTCGGACACCGACACACAACCTCAACGACTACCAAGCACCTATAAGATGTTCAAAAAATGAATCTGCTTAGAATGGATGGAGACCACCAGCACGAGGAGCGATCATTTGGGAAGATGTGCGACGGACACGCTGGACCGAGGACTCAAAGATGATGCCTCCAGGAAGGGCACGACCACAAACATCGTCACCGTCTGATTCGAAGATCAAATTTTCACCTGGAGTAAGACAAAAGGAGTGGAAGCACCACAACGGAGCATACAAGGAGGAACACGACGTCCACGGACGCCGTCACCGTCGACAGTGCACGACTGGATAGGTGATGTACCACGGTGCTTCAAACCCTCTGCTGTAACCCTGGTCCGCCAACCACCCGCAACCAATTAGGAAGGTCTCGTTTCATCATGGATCTACACTTAGGTTGGGATATATCAAAAATTTATGCCTTGGTCAACTGTTGGTCAAAGCAGCAAAATACTAATGGGATGGGTTAATGAGACGGTCGATTTATTTCAGTCTCGATCTCATATTCTGATCTTGAGATGGGGTGATCTCAGCATCTTTTATTTTACCGGACAATTCTTGGAGGGTTTATCCACGCTAGAGTAGGTCCAACATAATTATGTCGGTTTTGTTCAAAGGATAACCAGAGATTTAACTATGTAAATTAAACAACCAAACCAATTTAGTTTTGAAATTTATTGTGTTAGAAACGTGTTGTTTCATCATGGATCTACACTTAGGTTGGGATATGTCAAATATTTGTGCCTTGTCAACCGTTGGTCAAAGCAGCAAAAATTTAACCAGTTTTGAACTACAGTTCACAGAGATCTCATGCGACCCTCACTTTTAAACTATTAGGTTATACTCTTGTCTCAAAACATAAGTATTAATGGGATGGGTTGATGAGACGGTCGATCTATGGCAGTCTCGATCTCACATTCCGATCTTGAGATGGGTTGATCTCAACATCTTTCAGCTTACCGGACAATTTGTGGAGGGTTCGTCCACGCCAGCCATAGTAGGTCCAACATAATTATGTCACTTTTGTTCAAACAATAACCATGGAGATTCAACTATGTAAATTAACCCATCCCATCAAGATCGCCTTACCAACCAAACCGCCTTACCAATCCTCGGTTGCGCCTTACCCATCCCCGCCACCGCCATGCTCATTCCCGCCAGCGCCATGCCGCGCCTCACACATCCCCAACCGACGAGCATGCTCGCCCCGACGCCCGCCATGCTCCCGGCACTCGCTGCTGTTGGCACCGCCGGCGCCATGCGGCGGCGGTGCCCCTGCAGGTCAACACGACATCGGGGCTGCGGTGGTAGCTGCAGGCGCGGGGCGGCGCCTCGCGCTCGGCTACTTGCGCTCGGGGCGCCGGCGAGCATGGCGGTTGCGCTCGGCGGCGCACGTTGGCGCGAGCTCGGAGCTCCGGGCAGCAGGACGTGACCCTAACACCCAAAGCTGGACTAGGTGGCGTGAGCACTAGCGGGCATGAGCTTCGGCGCGACTGAGAGCATCATGGAGGTGGGCGTGGGCAGCTTCTCTCAAGCGAGTTGCTATTGCCGGGCGAGTAGCAAGACGGAGTAGCGGGGCGGGAGTAGCGGCGACCGAGCGGAGGCAGCACTCGTTGGGCGCACCGGCCGACCTGCTATGTGTTTGACGAAATGCCAAGGCGGACATGTCAAAAAGTGGGTCCGGATCGAGGAAGCTCCAACAAGCCCTCTTTAATGGCGGATCGACGAAGACCAGATTGGCGAAGAACCCACACGTTCTGACCGATTCCTAGACAGCGGAATCAGAGGATGCAAAAGCTGTCGCCACTGGCGGGCCGAGGAAGCACCGTCTTGCCCTCTCCGCTAGCAGATCGAGGAACTGCCAAGATGCCGTCTCCGCTAGCAGGTCGAAGAAGTGCCGTAATGCTGTCTCCGGTGGTGGATCGGGAAACCGACAAGGCGCCGTCGACGCTAGCGGGTCAAGGAAGTGTCGTCATGCTGTCTTCGTGGCGGATCGGGAGACCGGCAAGACGCTGTCGCCGCTAGCGGGTCGAGGAAGCGCCGTCATGCCGTCTGTAGTGGCGGGTCAGGAAACCGGCAAGACACCGTCTTCGTTGGCCGGTCGAGGAAGCGTTATCGAGGAAGTGCCAAGACGTCGTCGAAGCTGCCTTTCATCTGAAATCTCAAAATGAATATGGTTGTACCAACGGAACTTTTATTTGGAAAATTGATTCAACATCTGTTAGGATACAGTATGTGCCTGAGCTGGTAAGAGATAGCAAAGCTATTGTAGCCCTCAAACCAATGGTGATTCAGATTGGATGAATTGAATACTGTTACTAAATCTCTTGGTGTGCAAATCTAATGTATATTGGTCTGATTGCACCATGAACACAGTTATTTGTAGAATACTACTCATGAAACTGAAACAACTTCTTTGTTTGCATCATCAAGTTCTTATTTCCCATGAAAGTCCTGTACGAAATCCTCTTCTTGTAATTTCAGGAGTTACGTAAGCTTAAAAAAAACTACCTCAGATCCTCAAAAGAAAATAAAAAATACTAGCCCTTTATGGACAGGTTCCATACCTCAACTCGTACCTGATCCCCCTGTTCCGCCGCCGCCCGACCCGAGCGTTGGCCGCATCCAGCAACCACCTCACGCCGGCGCGACGAAGCAGCCCGCGCTGGTGCCTCCCTGCCGCTCCCCTCTCCCTCTAAACTTGCTCTGCCACCCGCCGCTCGGCGCCTTCCGCCCGTCGGCCTCCTCCTCCGTGGATCTCGGCTGGTCGATCCTGCCCGTGGGCGCGTGGCTGGACCGCCCAACATCTCAACTCCGATGCCAACCAGCTCTGCTTCGGCTCTTCCGACATCCTGCTCGCCTGCCCGGGACTGGCTTGCCTGCCTCCCGTGCGACCTACTACCTTCACAACAACAAAAGTATGATTGTTCCCCCTGTTTCCCTCTGTATTTTTCATTGCAAGTGCAGCAAAGTGCAGCAAATTTAGATTTCGCTGTGTTTGTGAAGAGCCATACCCTTCTATCGAAAAATTGCTGCTGATTGCTTACCTGTTTGCTGCTGAAATCTTGAAGTAGTAGACTAATTTTCCCTTGCTTGCTGTTTTATTGGTATGTAGAACCACACATTTGTGGAGGTCAGTAGCATAAAGATATGCTATGTTCTTTAGCATTAGTTGTTAAATTTAGGTGATGTATGCACTGCGAGAAAATGGATATGATCAAACATGTTTAAGCTTGCTGATTTGCTTCTCTTGGCTTGTTGATCACTACTAGCTATTGGCAGGAGCTCAACCAGGAATTATTGATGACTGAGGAAGAGTGGCGGTGCAACATGTTTAGCCTTTACCTGAGTAATTACACTTCCACTTGTTGTCTGCCAAATTTGTTTAGAGCCTAAATCATTGATGCTGCGACCAGGTTCCAATTTGATTTCTCTATAGTGCACGGTATTGGTTCTTTAATAATCAATGTGAGTAAAGACCCAGTTATATTTGCTTGTCTGTGTTTTCTTTTGCAATCTGCAAGGAACTCAAATATAGCTGTGCATGTGCTCATGTGTTGTAGTTGATCAATAGTTAGAATTGCAATTTAGGAGCCACTTTAGTTGCAAGTATAGTTGACCAATAATCTCATACTTACTGCTGGTGAACTGAATCAAAACATACTCTTGATTCCAAAAAACTTTAACTTCGTCTTGTGATAAGTGACCACCTACCTATGTATTTCTCTGCTTAGGATATCAAAATTTACTTATGTAATAATCCTGTGAAAGATCGCTTTTGCCTGGTTGAAGTCCACTGAAAATGAGAAAATTTGAGATATAGCGTGAGGGTGAAAACACAGTGGCTAGCAAGAGCCATCTTTATTTGAACGGAAAAGCCATCAAAAGGCGGACAGCTTCCCGGATAAGTAACTAATATTTCTCAATCCTAATCTAACTAATCCGTTGGTGCATGCTGCTTGACTAGTTGCTCCTGTCTTGGATTCTCTGGGTGAAAACACATGTGAATTTATTTAATTGTTCACATATTGACAATAGCTGTTCTCCATCACGTATTAGTACTGCAGAATTGGTTTTGAATAAATTTCCTATTCTCTATTTGGTCCTAAGGGAACGTGGTCTTTGAACTGTGAAGGGGTTTATTAATTGGTTAACCATCGACATTGTCTGTTTTTCATCACGGATCACTACTGTTATATTTATGTTACCAAGGGTCGGCAGTACAGTCAAGGAAATCTTATGATTGAACTAGATAGAAAATATGCAATCCCTGAACTAGATAGGTAATATTCTGTCTGTTTCAACTCTGTATGGTTTGCTGAAGAAAATAGGCAATCCCTGAAATAGATAGGCAATATTCTGTCTGTTTGAACTCCATATGTTTGCTAAAGAACTCAGTATGGTGTCTGAAGAATATTGGTTACAGTTTCAAGTAGTGGCCCATGTCTTATTGCCATTTCAAAATACGTGATTCTACACAAGTTCAGTGAAAATCAGCCCGTTTTGTATTCCTGCTCATGAACTCCATATGTGGAAAACAGCATGAAGAAGATGATTCTCATTTGTTATGTGCTCCCTTTGATTATACACTTCTCTCCTCGTGAACTCATTTTGTTATATACTCCCTCTGTTCCGATTTACTCGTCGTGGTTTTAGTTCAAATTTGAACTAAAACCACGACGAGTAAATCGGAACGGAGGGAGTATATACTTGGGATACTTACGGAATACTTTCTGCCATTGTAGGTACAAAAAGAAAATTACTCACCATTGAAATGAGAAATATATGGCTTTCTTCGCAACTGTGCCTGACAAATATAGAAATTCGTAAGAAACTGATCTCTTCTGCACTGTACGTGAGGCAATACACAAGCTGATCTCATGAGGCGAAATGCAGGCTGAATCCTGGCTGATATGTGTATAGTTCAGTGGAGTAGCATCCTGTTTTTTCCAAATGTATTTGACTTGATACTTACTCAAGTTTTGTGCAGCCCAGCGTGCTAAACGGGCCATCGGGCCAGCCCGTTTACTAATCAGGCCGTGCCTGGGCGAAGCAGCAGCGCCCGTGGGCCGGCACGGCACGGCCCGGCTATTAAACGTGCCACGGCGTGCCGTGCCGGGCCAGGCACGATTAGCACAGGCTGGGCCGTGCCGTGCCGGGCCGGCCTGTTTGGCCAGGTCTGATCTCCGGCTAGTGTATAGCTCGTCCAAACCAATAGACCAGACATATCCTAGTGCTAGATTTTGAGCGCCCAACTTCAAGAACCAATGTATATAGTGTGACCAATTAAACTACTATATACAAGCAGATCCATTTCTTGGGGAAAATGAACAGTTTTTCTTAATTTTTTCATAACGTTTGAGATCTTGATTTTTTTTTGAAATTGGATCAAACTTTTAAAAATGTCAATATTTATTGAAAACATGAACAAAAAATTTGAAATTTGAAATGATGACAATTTTGAATATACATAATTTTTAAATACACACTGAACATTTTAATGTATGCTGAACAAATATTTAAATACACATTGAACATTTTGATGATATACACTGAACAATATTTAAATACTCATTGAACATTTTTGTGAATATATGTTGAAAATTTCAAAATACACAATGAACATTTTCTTAAATATACGCTGAACATGTTTGTATATAAATATGCAATGAAATGTGTATAATATACGAAAAAGAAAGATGGAAAAGAAAATGAAACAGAAAAATAGAAATGAAAGAAACAGGAAAAAGAAGAAAAAGCAGCCGACCGTGGGCCGGCCCAAATTGGGGCGTCGGGTGGCCAGGCTTCAGCAGCGCCACCAAGGAAGTTTTCTTACCTTTGTAGTAGCTTGTCTTAGGTGAGAGAATCTTGGATGCTATACATTTTTATTAACAGCACATAAATACATACAATCACGGTGAGAGAATCTTGGATGCTATGCATTTTTATTAACATCACATAAATGCGTACAATTACATCAAGTAAGATACAGAAAAATTAGGAAGGAAGAGAGTGTGAGGATTTGCTGCCCAGTGCTCACGACTCACCTTGGTGAAAAGGGCAGTGAGCTTGCCGTCTTTTCGGTGCCGAGGACGACCTTGCTACCGAAGGAGGTCAGTAGGGCGAGTGGAGGAGACCTTGGCGGTGCAAGAAACCCTAAAGTGAAGGGCGTCCGCGAGTGTGCAATGTTCACACGCGCGTAAGCAAGCATTCCTCCAAGTTGTGGTACCACCGATGTCCACTTTGCAAGATATGTGACTAAAATACAACTTAGGTGCAATTTGTGGTACCAAATGTGTTAATACCTCTATGAACTAGTACGCCCCTTTAATCAGATCCTGGGAAATAGTATAATAAACAAATGAAAAAAATCAGGGGCACTATAGAGAATATCGTTGCAATATCCTATACTCCTTTTTTCGCAATACAAGAGGATTGTAGCAATATGTTGTACGTATTACCATGGACGCACAAGTTGTCGCAATATGTAATAGTTATTGCAACACATCGATGGTGAGGCAAAAAATCGCCCTATTACAACTAATACATGTTTTGTTGCAATAAGAAGCCATGTATTTTGAACAGTATCTATGGCTAGCGCCACATGTCACAATTGTCGCAATATATGTCTAAATATTGCCACAAAGATTTACTTTGTTGCAATACCTAGTCTTTATTGCAACAAAATGACCAATTCACGCAACGGGACGCAATTGTCGAAATATCACTACCATATTGCAACGCTGATGCAGCTTGTGGCAATACATGGCTTCTATTGCAACAAAATGAGTACCTAGCGCGATGAAACTAAATTGTGGCAATATGTAGATCCTATTACCACGAACTGGAATTTTGTGGTAATATAGCATTTTATTGCAATGAAAGATAGTTGTAGCAATAAATTTTGTTGCAATAGACCGGAATCCTTGTAGTGACCTCTGCCACACCTCCCCTCCCCACCTCAGATCCTCGTCCCCTCCTCTCTCTCCCACTCGACTCAGATCCAGATCCAGATCGACAGGTCCTTCCTCCCGGCAGGTCCTCCACCGCCCAGCAGCCACGGCGTCATGGCCGGCTGGCTCGCCGGCGTGCGCATCTAAACACATGGGGTCCAAGCTGGGCATGGCGATGCCCGACCAAGCCCCTGGGCTGGTGAGTCGCTAGATCTTCTCTACCCCCGTTCGATTCGCTCGAGATTTCGCGAGGCGTTATGCGTATGTGTGATGCGTGTGTGTGTGCGATCAGGTGATGCCCTTGAAGATGAAGACGGAGGTGGCTACAGTTCGAACATGCACGCGAGCGTCAAATAGGAACCACCCAGTGGCAACACCGGCAGAGGAGGAGGAGGAGCCCTCGAGGAGGAGGGATCTTTGCGGAGGAGGAGGAGGGATCTTGTGGAGCGGGAGCGGGTGGCGGGATCTTGGTAGCGAGGACTACCGCCTCGCCCCGAGCGCCGCCCAGCCGCCGTCAGGGCCTCCGAGGTCCGTCCCCCTCCCAATTCTCCCACTCTGCCCGAGCCACCCATTCGACTGCAGGTTATGTGTCACTGTCAGCACAAGAACAGGAGCTCGCTACTGGTACCAGCTAGCTATCGTGTTTACATGAAATTATTTTGATCCATAAAGCCTGACGGTGTGCTAAATGTGTACTAGTGAATCAAATTAGCTGGCTTTGTTCATGGTGTAGTGCTCAGATGGTCTTTGTGATGTTGTCGGTTAGATCCATGCTCAGATTAATTACTTCTAGTAGTACTATTATTGACAAGGTCAAGGTGCACATGTTTGGCTAAGTATTTGCCTTGCCTGCTAATCTTGCCCTTCTAGATTAGATCATGCTTATGAAATAGCTATGTGTCCTGCACAATAAGTGCTTGTTCATGTTTGGTTTTCCCTAAACTTTGTTTGTATGCTGGAGAGCAAATTTAGTTGATTCTTTGATGGAGCACTAAGACTATGCATGGAACATTAGTTTTTAAGATCTAAAACTGCTCGTCGTTCCTGTGATGATGTAGTTTAGTAGATCTCAACTGAACCATGTCTGTATTATGTGCCAGTGTAGCTATACTGATTCTTTGGTTTTCATCCGTGCAGCAGAGGACAAGGGCGTCATGGCCAACCAGGGCGCATGGTGCTCGCAAGCGACGAGCGGAGGTTGTTTGACATCGGCACGGAGGAGGAGGACGGGCACGGACGGAGGACAGAGCACCTCTCTTCTTACAGGTTCTTCTCCTTATCTTCACTTAATGTATGTGCCTGTGTTGCAGCTCACCCATGGTCTTGTTTGTCTTGTAGGTTAGTGACCAGCTTCAGGAGGAGCTCAAGCATGACCACCAAGAGGCACCACCGCAGCAACAGGTAGCACGTCCATCTCCACCTCCCTCTCCCTCTGCTCCCAATCCTTTTTATTAGATTATGTTGAGTACATTTTGAACCACCTGATGTGACACAAGTATATGCACATGCTATGATTTAAGTGTTGCTTGTGTATGGTAAATAGGTTGAGCACCCACCGCTGTTCGGTACTATTTTGTTTAGGATTCTGTTCCTCTATGCGTGTAATCTCTAGACCATGATCAAGCATACACACACAGTTGATTGGCATTGAACGATTACTACTAACTAAAGAAGGAAGCAGACTTCTTCACATAAAGGAAGATATGTCTGTTTTAGTAATATAAACAAATAAAACAAGATTGTTTGCATACAATCAGATCATTCTCACTTATTAGTTGAGTTCTAAGTACGTAGAATCTTTAGTTCTCTGGTTATATTATAGTCGGAATTATACTGTGTGACTGAGTTCTGTTGGGAGTGTGCATGATTTTATCCATAGCTGGCACTATCGATAGAGCTTTGTGTGTAATCTGGAGTTGTTCCGTTATTGTTCTATCCATTTATTGGTGTTACATGTGTAGCCAGTAACCAGGACCTGCACTTGTGCCATGCATATTCATATAGTCTCTATTGTCTTGTATGAATATCTCATTTTAACTAGCTCGGCTAAAAAAGCTTGGTACTAGCTGAAATCTGTTTATCATTATATAAAGAATTGTCCTTTACTCCTTTACTACTTTTTTGAATGGAATGTTCATATTATATTGGCTCCAGTTTTTCTGATTCTTCTCAGCCGATTCATGTAACAGGGCGACTGTGGAAGGCATGTTGTATTTCTGTCAGCCATTTGATCGCTGACTATGTCTGTCCGTGAGTCCGACATTTGATCGCTGTTGAAGGAGCTCAGATGTTTTCTTTTTGTTCTCTTTTGAATGCTTAGATGTTTTGCATCAGCTTGTCATTGCTAAGGGAGAAGCGGGACTTGGAGAAGAAATCTTTCCATTAAGCAGATTACATGTTTGGTTGTTGTGAAGTACCAGATAGGCTAGTTCTATTTTTTTCATGTAAATGCAAATGCAGCAGCGCCATGCAAATGCAGCAGCGCCATGTAAAAACTTCCCGCAGTAGTAGGTTGGAATAGATTAGGCTTAGCATTAGGCTCAGCCAGTCAGCATCAGCGTTGCTTTGAAATTGTATCAAAACTGGGCTAGGCCCAAGATAGCTTGTGGTGTGATGTGTTGTAATGTCAATGACATAATAATTTTTTTTGGATTGGATCAATTTTTTCGGAACTGGGCTAGGCCCAAGTAATATTGGACAATTATTTTTTAGGGAAAAACATGAGAGGCCCAACAAAGAAATGGCCCAAAAAAATACACGATCAAAAAGAAAACCTGCTGTTAAAAGGGCCATGCAAAGAAATCAAAGGCTGAATTGTTGGGCCAGACCCATGTAGCTAATAAAAGCACAGGAAAAATATATATTAAAAAGGCCGAATTGTTGGGCTAGGCCCATGTAGAAAACCTAATTGGACCGGGCTGAATCTTGTGCCACGTCAGATTGCCACGCTGGATGCCTACGTGGCCCTGGGGAGGTTGCTAGTGACCAAAACGCCACAGTAGACATATTGTGGTCATAAACGTCTACGACCTTCTCACAGAGAAGGTCGCTATAGTCAGTTTACGACGGCCAGCTTTTGACCTTCTATTTTTGGTCACAAAAAGGTCATAAATGGAAATTTGTGACCTTTCAGTGACCAATAGTCAAGGTCACAAGTTGACATATTTCTTGTAGTGATCCTCTACCCCGATTCTCCCACGCTCTTTACTTGGACTCGTCGAAGAACATTCACAAAAAGGATTACACCCACATCAAAGATGTTCTCGACAGTGCTATGTTTTACTACCAAGCAAGGGGCGGAGAGGTTAGGGACAAGAAGAGAAGGGGCGGCAGGCCCGCCTTCAGCCATAAGACCGACTTCTGCTGCATCCAGCAACCGAATGATTCTCTTAATGACGGATTCTATGTCCTACACCACATGCTGGAGTACCGACGGGATCACCAGAACCTTCACATGGCACCTAGATCTAGCGATGCCCATATTCTGCAATGGGCAAAGGACATAGGAGATATCGAGGATCATTGACTTCGAGCTGAGTTCTATAACATCCAGCGCGAACTTGCCCAAATCATCATGAATGAGGTCGTCGGAAAAACAGGGATGTTCCATGCAGAAGGACAAATGTCGCGGGAAGACGTCCGAACATGGATAGCCTCTCAGCATCTCTACATGAAGCCTTTCACAAAGCTCGATGACTATCTCCCTGACTTGGATGGATGGCACGACATGATGGAGTGATTGTCGATATATGACAATGTGTCCGTTTAGTCCATACTTTCTTTTATGACAAAACTTTGAGTTATGCACGGTGAAACTTTATTTGTGATGTAATTAAACCGTCCTCCTCGACTAGCGAAAATCACTCTAGTTAGGTCATTTGGGTACGAAGAACTTTGTTATTTATGCTTATGATATGTTGTTTTTATTTTTGCCAAGTCTGTCTCTTTGTGTTGCTCAACTATATATGTTGCATATCATCGACTCATGTGACGATGCAGGTGCATAGATCATAAATGGCGAAGAAGTGCTACGCCAGGAGTATATATACGACAAGTGGCGGAGTGTCGAGCCCAGTGTACCAGTTTTCGGTTTCGAGCGACACGCAATACTTAGTTTAGGTTCACGCTAATGCGAGAGAGGATACTGAACTCATGTACTCAAAGTGATAGCTATTCTCGTGTATATCATTGTTTAGATGGATGACGATGTATTTGCAAGTAATCGAGACTTGTATCGCTATTTTTGAGATTGATGACGAGAGACCACTTTGTGTTGGATGATGATTATGATGATGACATGATTTGATGAGACTAATTGTATGTATATGCTATGATTACATATGTATGTGGATGATATGCTAAAGATTATTGTATAAAGCCTATTCAAATGCAAAACAAATAAAAAACAAATCTGCAGGAAAAAACTAATAAAACTAGTAGTAGCGAGGGGGGGATTTAGCAGTAGCGCCGACTTACCAGTAGCGCTTACCTGTAAACGGCGCTGCAGATAATACCAGTAGCGTCCTTTTCTAAAGAGCGCTGCAGCTATTCATGTGTAGCAGTAGCGTGTGTCAACACGCGCTACTGCTATACGTTAGCTGTAGCGCCTTATTAGTAGCGCCGGTACCCGCGCTACTGAGAGGGCCAAAACCCGCGCTGCTGCTAGGCTTTTCCCTAGTAGTGTACCTCTGTACACCACATACCACTTCATCTACAAAGAAAGAGAATAAGATTTTAAGAAGCAACCCAAGTTAAAAATAACACATGTGCATAAGACACATATGCATTCATGACTCATATACCCAAAAGCATGACAAGTGGCACTCCAAGTCTGACATTAGCAACTACATAACTACATCACTATATAGGTCAAACTATCTAGCTAGACTACTCAGAGTTGTAGTCGAAGAAGCTAGTGATCATAGAATCGGAACAGGTGGGAACCCCCCAAGTGGAGGAGCAAGCATCGTCGATTCTGGCGGTTGGCGTACTCAATGGCACCGGGCCATCCCTCTCCTTAGGTGGCACTTCCTTCTTGGCCAGCTTGTCAAAACACTTTGGCTGCTCAGCACGGATACGGACCATTATCTCACGGATGCCCTTACCTTTAGCTCCGACTGGATGGACTCATAGACCGCGTTGTTTCATTGATGAGCTATGGGTTCGCCTGAATAAGCGCCGCCAAGTAGACCTCACTGGCGTGCTTCTCCTCGACGGGGGAGTCGACCCTAACAGGAGCTGCATCATCATGGGAAGCCATAAGCTCGAGTTCGGTGCTAACACATTTCAACACACAGTGAAAAAATAAGATAACTACATGAAACAACTCTGAATACTTCTATTCTATTCATCGCTAACATACACGGCTAAATTATTAGGATCTGTGTGTTGACTTCCAGTCCGTCGAGACTGTCTTCAACAACTCTCATCTCAGTTTGTCCACTCCCGGTGATGTTTATGTGACGATCTCCTCGTGTGTTACCAAGGTATATCGCGAGAGATTACCCAGATAGATCCCATACGACAATAGGCAGTATCCTGCTCGAAGAACATCTCTCAAGTGGTTGTATATACAGTGGGCACTCTCTCAATGGTATTTCGGCTGACGGTGATGGTGAAGCTGCCGATCCGCTCCTGCGTTACCAAGGTCTCAGATGAGGAGCTCACACAGCTTGACCGCCTACGACAACAATCGATACTTCAGGAACATCTCTTACAAAGAGAGTCACATCGGACTGGAAGTTAAGATACATATCACAATTTTTAACACATTTCAACTCACTAACGGGGCGGAGCTCGTCCTGACTTAAGAATGAAATGCAGCAGTCTCCCTAAACAAACGATACACTACTGTTCCAGGAATCTAGAAAAATTTGCCTTACGACCCTCAGCCTCCCCCCTTCGAGAATAGTTGGGAAATGCTCGCACCCTTCGCCCTGCCGTCTACATTCATGCATTTCAGATTACTAACCGTTCTCTAGAAAATATGGGATCCCAGAAATGCATCGATCCAAACCAAATTACACAGGCAGTAAACTACATACACTGGTAGTATAGTATTCGGGCGAGGCCTTCAAAACCCCTTTGGGCGCTACGCTAACCATGGCCAGATGGAGAAACTCATCAGTCACCCGTTGATGGTAGCGTGGTTTTTGTCTGACACAGCAGACCTGCAGGCTGCAATAGAGTAGGGCTCGACGGCCAGCTGTAAGATCGCTCACAGCAGCCTATTTCAGTGCTCCAGCTTGATCTGAAAGTTGCACATATGTACTGTCCAACAGATGCAATTGGTGCGATCATCGTCATCATCATTACAAAGAACTGGACCAGGAAACAGGTTTCTAATCAATCTCTAAGGTTGCACGTTCTCTTAATCTATGAGCTTGCGTTTCTCTGAACATGCGTTTCTCTGAGTGAACATGCACCTTCTATGAACCTTGACATTACCCTGCTGCACCTGGGTTACCCCCTTCGGCCTCACCAGGAACCATGTCCGCTAGTGCAGCAGGCAATGGAGGACGAACAGAGTGCTACCCCCGGGAACCTTCGATGGCCGCCACTGCTCACCAGGGGCGAAGTCACCGCCGAGCTAGGGCACCCCGGTGAAGCTTCAGTCTCCGAATTGATATAAAACATGGACGTCTCAAATATTCAAAAGATTAATCTATCTCATTTGCCAGAAAAATTCATTTTCATTCCCAGCACAAAACATTGTCTCTCCATGCAGCTAGTTACCGAGTCCTGGTCCCACAGAGAGCTCTGCCCCCTTTATGCGTGGTGTTTCAGCCAAGAAAAGTTACCGAGCTATGCCCCCTTTTTGATGAAATTTTGCAAGCACTGAGAACTTTTGTTAGAGTTGTTTCTCTGTATCTTACATCCAAAAATTTGGAGGCCTATATTATTATTGTTATATGTGTTCACCGACCCTACCATTTAGCATGGCTTTGTGCGAGGCACATTACAAATGTGTCAAGAAAAGCTCGTAGTTGTCACTAGTTCTATATACTAGCATCCATGAACACTCAGACTCAGACCCGCTCGAATACAGAGTGTGTCCAATGCCCAAGTTGCTGATATCAACCGCGAGCATGCCGACGGTCGGCGTTCGTGGACGCAGAGGCTAGCGATTCTTGTCACACCTTGATCCTTGAATGTCCAAGCCGGCCTGCAGAGAGGAAGCAGATGCCGTTCAGATCGCAAATGTAGTCTGAGTGGTGCGTACGTGCAACTGCACATTACACCACACTGCAAGGAAGCAACTAGCGAGCTCTATATGCACATTACACCACGCAACGCTGCAAGGAAGCTGATACGCATGACGGTGTGCATGCGGACGCAACGCTGCATCGCTGGGAAGTCTCCTTTGGCAGTGGCTGGTTGTTTGATCAGGCTACTACCCAAGGAGATCTGCCCAGTCATAGTTTCTTTGGATCGCATCTACGTTCCCCTCTCGCGGCGCTCCCGTGGGCGCCCCGAGGGGAACCCATCCCGGCCGCCGCCTCTCTCCTCCCTCCTCTGCCCACCTCCCTCGCCGCCGCCCGGTGGCGCCGCCGGCAGCCAGGCCGGCGAGGAGGCGGGCCTTCCTTTCCCTCCGCCCATGGTCATGGCGGCGCGGGACGGCTTCGAAGCGGGCGCTAGCCTATGGCGGGGCTAGCGGCGGCGGCGCCTGTCGGGTGGCCTGCCTTGGCGGCGACCTGGTGGGCGGCCGTGGCGCGGCGGCTGCGGCGGGTCAGATCGGGTGGTGGCGGGCCGGCACGCCTCCGGCTAGATCCGCGCGGATTTGGTCCTTGGCGGTAGCGGGCGCCGCGGGGTGGCGGCGCAGGTCCTCGTGGGCTCTGCATAGAGGTGGACCGCAGCGGTGGCTGCAACCACGTGGTCGGCCGGTCTGCGCGCATCGGCGGCGGGACTGCTCCGGTGCCTGCTCGTCGGCGGCTTTCTCGGACGGCGACCCGTGTACGAGAGATGGAGGTCTTCGATCAGATCTGGGTGAAAACCTGCTATTGGCTATTGCCTAGGCCGGCGACGGCGACGCTGTCTGCATCGTTCCCTTCCTGAAGGCATCGTCGTGGAGATTCAAGGCCACTCTCTGCTACATCCGGGGGAAACCCTAGATCAGTAGATCGGATGACGGCGGCTCTCTGGTGTCGTTTCCCCCCTAGGGGCGTCATTCTTGGAGGTGCACACGGCTCGAGGGACTAGAGGACGGCGACTTTGGTGGAGCGGTGCTTCATCTTTCACATTGATGGTGGCGGATCTCGGCGGCATGGTGCTGTGGAGACTCGGCGTCTGATGCGCGGAGATGGACTCGTGCAGGAGGAGGAAGCTATCGGCATCATGGTGACGTCGATGGCGAGTGGCGGACAAGGTAGAAGCCTCAATATGATCTGAAGACGGACCTGTGGAAGATGGCGGCGACGACATACGAGTGCGTCTGACCGGATTGTGCCTCAGACCCGGTATGTGGCTTGGCTGGGGCTTCCGAATGAGTTTCGGCTTCCGGCTTTTGATGTTAGGCTTAGGTGAGTGGTTTGGGTAGTGGCCCAGCTAGCACCCCCTAATCATTTTGGATAGGAGTAGCGGCATATGTTGCCAAGATGGTGGATTCAGACACATTGTTGTAACACTTTGTACGGTCCTCGAGAATAATCAATAAAATGGCCGTATGCATCTCCCAGATGCAGAGGCCGGGGGTCATCCTCCTTTTCTAAAAAAAGGAGATCTGCCCAGTAATGCATGGCTCCGTATGTGAAAGAAAAGGAATATCTCCTTTTTGACACGGCGAGCAGGGAGTCGTGCGCGAGCGACCATGTCGG